>CM031950.1:8932415-9044915 GCA_018749465.1 Paracanthobrama guichenoti
TTAAAATGTCACATTTATTTATTTCATTTATTTATTTGTTGGCGCTATTCAGATGCTTTTTTCATACTTTCAATCTCAAACTAAAAAAGCCCAACAAATAAACGGTTTTGTCGTCATTTCCACCACAATTTTGCCACTGATAAACTTGTTTTCGTTAGTACCTGGTTATCAGGGAGACAGCAGTGTTGTATGTCATACCGCACAGGTGAACGCCAGGTGGCGCGCGAGAGCTTTGAAGGAAGTGACGGGGGCGCGCGCGCGCAATATGATATAGATAATTGGCGCTCACTACTCTTGCGTTTATGAGCTGGCGTGAGCTTCGTGCTCTTTTGTGACAGAAAAACAGAAACAGACACATCATCGTGCATCTTCGTCTCTCAACACGATTTACAACCGACTTCAACTCTATCTTTGAATCTGAGATTTGTACAAAACTTGTAGTGACAACTTCAACACTTGGACGTACTGATAGAATAAACAAACGGTGAGTACAATATTACATATCTCTAAGAGACTGTATCTGTGAGTGTTATTTTAGTGATGCAGTTAAATCTGTGAGATCTATAGAGTTACCTGTATTTACAATAGTCTAATTAGCTAAGTTACCAAACAAGACAATCCGGTTGCTCGGGTAACTTGCGAACGCGTGCTTGTCTGTCATATGCCTGTCAAATAATAGTTTAGTCAAAATTAAAATAAAATAAAATCTTAAAATGCCGATAAAAATAAAATACAAAAATCCTAAAAATAAGTTTATTTCGTAATCAGCTTTTGCACCATATAAAAGATATGAAACAGAAGAAAATAAACTTAAACTTTCACCATGCAGCTTTCAGCCCCCTTTAACAATAAAAACTGAGTCAAAATTACAGCTTTTTTAATTGCCTGGTTACCCTACCGGGCAGCAGCCTCTAGAGGTTTGTATACAATCTGCGCTGATGGTTAATGTCAATGATCGCAAGTGACCTTCCTTGTGCCAGATGCTTCTCTGCCACGGAAGCAGAGATGAGAATCGGAAATTCACGGTCACGTGATCGCATGGTATTCCAGAGCCACGCCGTCATTGGCTGGCCGATGGTCTGGCTATGGTGGAGAGCTGCAACATCATCATTGTCATCACTCCAGCGTGTCATTTCAGATCATCTCTGAATGATTTACACTAGGTAGACATGTTTGTGTCGTAAGCAAAGCTTCCAAAGAAATGCAGATTCTCACTTAACAGGGTTTTAAGTCAAATGATAGGGTCGTGAATTCGTATGTCGTTATGAGTGAAATGACCCACTGCATTTCAGAGTGACAGGCCATGTGAGCTCACCAATTGAGCTTCAGGTAGTTCCTTGATGTTTTAGGGTCTGACTCATTTGGTTCAGTGCAAAGTAGTGGTGGGGATTTTGTTTGTTTCCAATGACAAAGGGCCTGTCCCAATACCCACACGTGCGGGCTTGGCCAGTTGAGCATGTGCATGTGACAGGAAGTAAGTGTGCTAGATTGTCCCAGGTGCAAAAAATTGCCAAAGCTCAGTGCACACTAAATGCACTTTAATGCATACTAAAGCCACACTCTCTCTAATACCATATTTGAGGCTAAGCATATCCCATAATTCATGTTCAGGAAGTTAAATGCCCAAATATTCTGCAAGAATCCAGAATTTCGGGGGGGGGGAATTGTTACGAGTCAACAGAAATATTGTCATCTGTTCTAGATTCGTAAATACTGGATAATAAACCATATGGTCATTAGTGTTATCAGTGTCTGAAAGCACTCCTTTTGTAAATGTGTAAATAACGCATTCAAACAGTGACAGCTGGTCCAGATTTAATGACGAAATGATCTTTATTAAACTGATTGCTTAGTAACCTTAGTGAAAGAAATATCCAGTTTATTATACATATTTAACAATGTCTTGTGCCTTGATTTGCATTTAGGAACAGTGATGTCAATGTGTGCTTTCCTGTTTCAAAGGAAGCTGCGCTTTTCCTGTTTGTGTGTGCCGAAGGAGAAATTTCCTGTTCCTCTAAGTGAAACTGGGAAATGTGCCATGGGATATTGACACACAATTTAGTTGTATAGCCAATATGTCACATGACTTCACATTAAATGTGTATTTAATTTTGATACACAAGTTTAAGAGTTTCTAGCCAGATGTTTTCAATACTTGCTAGAAGCCAGAAGCTTTTTAATACTTTCAGGTCATATCTGATCAAATAAGGACTCGTCTCACTCACTCTCATTCTCACTCAGTCTCTTAGCAAACGTTTGGATGAGATTTGTCCTATAGCCAATATGTTACTGTGGGTGCCACTGGATCATGGAAGTTTTGTACAGTAGTTTTATCAATTGTTATAACAATGGTTCGTTTTCTGTTGATGAATGTATCCAAACAGTGGCTCACCTGTCTAATAAAACGCATAATATATTAAAGCGTCTTTGGTGCATCCATGGAAATCAAGGGTAGCGCAGGTATGATGTCAATTGATAGGCCACGCATGGACACGGTCCAGTCGGTGTCCTGGATAAAATGGCTTATTTCTCTGGATTTAAACATTCTTGAAAACATTTTGGATAACGAAAGTACACAAGTCAACAGAATATATAACATGGTTCTAGTGGTTTTTGGATATTTTAATCCAAAAATCTTGCATATTGAGCCTTTTAAGACACTGTTAAAAGGACTCTACTATCTTTGACATTATCAAAAGATTGCTCTTTTTCAAAAAGACAAAACAAGCACGCCTCTGGCTTTATGCACATCGTTGTGTTTTTTTTTAAAGTTTTTTGCAAATTACACTCCAAATTACATTCATGACCATAAAACTCTGAGACCTTTCTAAAGAAAAATGTTGCTAAAGTTAAGATGTAGAAGTAGAACTAATGCGTGTGGTTTCGGCATGCCTGTGCTAAACTTACACTAACCTTTGGGGTCAGAAGGCTGCTCTTCACATATATGTATTATCTTTACACCAGTGGTTCTCAACCTTTTTTCAGTGATGTACCCACTGTGAAATATTTTTTTCAGCCAAGTACCCCCCAACCAGCGCAAAGCATTTTTGGTTGAAAAAAAAAAAAAGAGCACTGTGCCATCAGTGTCTGATTTATGATACTTTGGAACAGATAAACAAAATTCAAACATTTTAAAAACATTTTTAAATGATTATATGTATATTTTAAAATCACACGTACCCCCTTAGTGCCTTCACGTACCCCCATTTGAGAACCACTGAGGTACACGACCATTCAAAAGTTTTTGAATCAAAAATCCAGTAAAATGGTAATATTGTGAATTATTTTCAAATTAAAAGAACTGTTTTCTATTTGAATGTTATAAAATATAATTTATTCCGATGATGACAAAGCAGAATTTTCAGAAGCCATTACTCTGGTAGTGTCACATGATCCTTCAGAAATCATTCTAATATGCTGATTTGGTGCACAAAAAACATTATCAATGTTGTTGTAAAGAGCTGCGTTACAGTTTCCACAAAAATATCAAGCAGCACATTTTTCCCCAGGATTATTTGATTGATTGTAGTTCAAATGAACAGCATTTATTTAAAATAAACCATGAAAAAGTCTTAACTGCACTTGATCTGTTTACAGCATCGTTGATAAATACACATTTAATTAAAGCAGAAAATCTCTGAAATGACCATCATTTCCCCACTACAAAAGTTCCCAGTTTATGTCAATGGCAGATCTGCAGAACTTCACATATTACTCATACTCATAACTTTAAAGAAACAAACCAGAAATACAGGAATGAGACAAGCTGTCAGTCGCATACCTTTTGAGGTATTCAAAGTCATTTGTATGCAGTAGTTGACAACTAAATTTGTCAAAGGCAGCTTCGGGTTTATTCTGACCCAATTCTGTTCCTTTTTTGACCCCTACTAGACTTATACAACATGTACACATTTGTGTAGTGCTTTTTTTTATGTCACGTATAAGAACAGCTCATTTTAGCAGACTTTTGCAAGGCGTTCCATATTCATATAGGTTTTGGTTTCTTTGGTTAGATGAGATGAACTTTAGGAGGTCAGATGCACTTGTGTGCGCTCATGCGACAAAGGCGGTTGGAGCAGAAAGCTCAAGTAGTCTTGCAGATGCACAGCAGCACAATATTGGCATTATTATGGCAGCGTGTTAATGGGACAGATGTGCGTTTGTGAGCTGCGTGTCTATAGACTGATGTCAGTGCAGCTGTGCTGGCTTTTGTAAGATGATGTATCATACTCAAAGTTGCACTGTAGTAACCTCATAGCTTCTGCATTGGTTTGTATGTGTGAGAGGGAGAGTGGCGTGTATGTTTTATAGCTCCTCCCCCTCCTTGCCTTCAGTGGGCTGGTATGCCCATATATGGGGGATGAGTCTTGTGGTGTGAGAGATTTCTGCCAATCAGAGAACGAGGAGTGTTTTTTAGGAAGGGTTGAGGATACGGTGTAGGGGGTGATGGTGTCGTTGAGGGTGTGGTTACAGAGGAGTGGAAAGCTCTGTGTTTGAAAATGAATGTACTGCATGCACAGTTGTAGGGCGTAAGGAAGCGGCCATCATTTTGGAGTGAGACGATAAGGAAACCGAAGAAACAGGCATTTCATCTTTGATACAGAAAAGCCAAAGACAGAGCAGCATTTTCCAGTCTGTAAAGATGCACTGTAAGTTTCCATTCCATGTTTTTAATATGTTAAATGATGGTTTTTATAGCACTTGGAGTTGGTAAAGATAAATCACACCCCTAAACACTGGCAGTTAGTTTCTAAAGCTGTGTGTGTGTGTGTGTGTGTGTGTGTGTGTGTGTGTGTGTGTGTGTGTGTGTGTGTGTGTGTGTGTGTGTGTGTGTGTGTGTGTGTGATTATTGATGTCTGATGTGTTTAGATCCTAATGGATGTGAATTGTGATATGAAATTAGAGGCGTGGCCCTGTTCATGTCGGGTGAGATGATTTTTGCATATGAAAGATACGGTTTCGTTTTCAGTATTTACCACACACTTCTCATTTAAATGAGTAAGTGGGCATTGAAAACTTTAAGTATCCTCCGCATGATCTCAGCTCTCTGTGCCGGCATACAGATGGAAATTTTCGGGTGGGGGCTGAGCGGTGCTGACAATTGCTGCCAGCATCAGCTGTGTGGAAACCCCTCCTCTCCCGTCCTCCTGTTGAGTCCTGTGTTAGCGCAGGCTAGGATGGCACGGCAGAAGCATCGGCAGTAAATTACAGGATGTTTGTGTTGTACGAGGTGTGGCCGACAGGATTTGCACAGCCCTTGGGGCATCTGTGCTCCATTCATATTCTCCCATCATTCTGTAGGACAGACGCCGGTCCTCATAGTGATAGCTGTGATTGTGTCTGAAAAAGTGAGGGGACAATTGAAAATGAGCTTGCGGATATGTAAGGCATTTGATTTTTAGAATAAATGTAGTTATTACAGTTAAAAAAAATATTAATAGTAAATCAAGAACTTGTCAAAAGCCCAGTTAATCATGCATTTGATGGTGTATCATATTATTTGTGTGTCATCAATCATGGCTGAGTGATTGCTAATTTGAGGAAGGAAGATGTGGAACATGCACTACAGTTCAGAAGTTTGGGGTCTTTTAAATGTTTCTGACAGTCAGTCTCTTATGCTCAACAAGGCTGCATTTGTTTGATCAGTTTCCGTTGCCTTTGGCTTTTGGTTTGCTCAGTTGGGGACACCTAAATTTCAACTATATTACCGATCTGCCCACATTGACACTATATGATAATTGAAATTAGCTGGATAACATCACCATTTTCACCAGAGCGGCTGTACAGCCGAATCAAATTCTGTAGCATTATTTTCATGTTAACACTGTGAAGCTGCTTTGAAACAATTGGACTTGTAAAAAGTGCTATATAAGTAAAGGTGATTTTGATTTGATCAAAATACAATAAATCAGTAATATTGTGAAATATTACAATTTGAAATAACTGTTTTCTATTTTAATATATTTTAAAATGTAATTTTATTCCTGTGATGGCAAAGCTGAATTTTCTTCAGTCTTGTCACACGTGAATGGTTGTGCTGCATTAGTGTAGATCCCTTCCTGATGTAAATTTACCAGGACAGTTGACAGAAAGTCCCTCGGGCAGTACCAGAGTGGAAAATATAGGACTACTGGAAACCACCAGAGGACCAAAGAAGATGGTCTTTTTGAGAGTTATTGATATTCATTAAGCAGAGGATGAAATTTCAACCAACTGAACATCAGCTGATGTATTAGTCACATCACTCTTCTTTCACATCCATGACTCTTTCGGGTTTTTTTTGCCATGTTTAAAGGCCAGTAGCGCTATGAATACAGTATATTGCTGCTGAGTGAAAATGGCCATGAGTACCAATTCACAGCTTTGGACTGATCAGTTGACAGCAGATGGCTGATTAAGATGAGATAAAGGGATGAAGAGCAAGAATAAACTGGAATGTGCAGAATGACGATGTGTATTTCAAGATAATGAAATGACTGAAAGTATTCAAGCATTTGAAATTCAGGTTTTTAGAGGTTGCTCGAGTTTGAAAATGGCAGATTAAAGGCAAAACGAGTTCATAATGTAGTTTGGGAATCTTATGAATGTTCTGAGATGCTGATTGGTTCCATTCTCACCCACCAGCTACAAGACACACAAGGGAACATCAGTCAAACCAGCAATGAGATGCAAACTCGCATGGGTCAATAAATCTCAAACAAACCCATCCAAATTCATATTTTACTTGCATGCCTTCAGTTTCCAGACAAGGGAGTCTGTTTATGAGGATGTTATCAGGCGAGCTGATGTCAGCCAAGACGAGGATTTGCATCTGCATCATTGAGTGCATGCTGGGAGTCAGTTGTGGCTTGTGTGTGCCTGAGAAGCTCACGCCATGGCGCCCGCTGAGGGCGGATGAGGATGGCTCTGCTGGGAGGGAAGTTACCAAGGTGAATGGATTGGAAAAGGGGGAGGGAAGAGGCTAAATCATTCTACTAATTGGGGGGAAAAGACAGATGAGCAATTTTGTCCACTAACAGTATCTTTTTTGGACATGTAAATATAGTGGTATTGTTTGAAAAAAAACATAGTGCCTTGTAAATACAATGATACATTAAAAAAACTTAATATTTAGTTCTTTGGAGTGTGTGTGTAATTTTTTATATATATATATATATATATATATATATATATATATATATATATATATATATATATATATATATATATATAATATAATATAATATAATATAATATAATATACACTCTCACCTAAAGGATTATTAGGAACACCATACTAATACTGTGTTTGACCCCTTTCGCCTTCAGAACTGCCTTAATTCTACGTGGCATTGATTCAACAAGGTGCTGAAAGCATTCTTTAGAAATGTTGGCCCATATTGATAGGAGAGCATCTTGCAGTTGATGGAGATTTGTGGGATGCACATCCAGGGCACGGCTCCTGCTTTCACCACATCCCAAAGATGCTCTATTGGGTTGAGATCTGGTGACTGTGGGGGTCATTTTAGTACAGTGAACTCATTGTCATATTCAAGAAACCAATTTGAAATGATTCGAGCTTTGTGACATGGTGCATTATCCTGCTGGAAGTAGCCATCAGAGAATGGGTACATGGTGGTCATAAAGGGATGGACATGGTCAGAAACAATGCTCAGGTAGGCCGTGGCATTTAAACGATGCCCAATTGGCACTAAAGGGCCTAAAGTGTGCCAAGAAAACATCCCCCATACCATTACACCACCACCACCAGCCTGCACAGTGGTAACAAGGCATGATGGATCCATGTTCTCATTCTGTTTACGCCAAATTCTGACTCTACCATCTGAATGTCTCAACAGAAATCGAGACTCATTAGACCAGGCAACATTTTTCCAGTCTTCAATTGTCCAATTTTGGTGAGCTTGTGCAAATTGTAGCCTCGGTTTCCTATTTGTAGTGGAGATGAGTGGTACCCGGTGGGGTCTTCTGCTGTTGTAGCCCATCCGCCTCAAGGTTGTGCGTGTTGTGGCTTCACAAATGCTTTGCTGCATACCTCGGTTGTAACGAGTGGTTATTTCAGTCAAAGTTGCTCTTCTATCAGCTTGAATCAGTCGGCCCATTCTCCTCTGACCTCTAGCATCAACAAGGCATTTTCGCCCATAGGACTGCCGCATACTGGATGTTTTTCCCTTTTCACACCATTCTTTGTAAACCCTAGAAATGGTTGTGCGTGAAAATCTCAGTAACTGAGCAGATTGTGAAATACTCAGACCGGCCCGTCTGGCACCAACAACCATGCCACGCTCAAAATTGCTTAAATCACCTTTCTTTCCCATTCTGACATTCAGTTTGGAGTTCAGGAGATTGTCTTGACCAGGACCACACCCCCAAATGCATTGAAGCAACTGCCATGTGATTGGTTGATTAGATAATTGCATTGAGAAATTGAGCAGGTGTTCCTAATAATCCTTTAGGTGTGTATATATGTGTGTGTGTGTGTGTGTGTGTGTGTGTATGTGTGTGTATGTATGCATACACACACACACACACACACACACACACACACACACACACACACACACACACACACACACACATATGTATGTGTGTATGTGTTTTTATTTTTTGAGGTTTGAGTCTCTTATTAATTATTGGGGATTTTTAGGCGACTTTTCTTTTTCTTTTTTTTTTTTTTTTTTTTACATCACATACAGAGCACAAACTGTGTTGATTTAATCATGAATTTGTATATTTCAATAGCATGGTGTTTATTTCTGATGCTGTACCATAGTGCCGTCCACCACAGTACTTTTTGTGGAAGTGTTGCTCATCATAACCCTAATGTTTTCATCTCATCCGTGAAAGCCAAAACAAAACAAAAACAAAACAAAACCAAAACCTCTGAGCAAAAGATAATGAAGCACGAGGCTACTGAATAGCACCCTGTTTGTTTTTCACTCCCTGGGATTATTTCAGACTTTTTCACTTTGTTTGGTACATCTGAAAGCCTGTTTTTCTATCCGCTGGCCATTTCTGATTGTTCTCATCATTACAGAGAGGCGGTAGCATCGCTGGCATGTGTTTTTATGGCAGCGGCGTGTAAAAACAACATGCTGCTCGAAAGGTGCAGAGGTCAGGCTTTGGAATGGAGAGGCCAGAATATAATATAAGGGTGGGCAGCAATATTTTTCTGGATGTAGTGATGCGTTTCCTATTCTTGGAAATGACACACTCTCTTTCTGTGCAGTTTGCAGGAGCCATGTTAGGACATTTTGTGGAATAATGTGGTTTTTATGGTTTTTCAATAAGACGAAGGGAGACTAATCTGATTTTGGACTTGAACTTTGATTTTAAAGGGAAAAAAACTGTAGTGATATTAATGTAGAGAAACAACTGAAAGGGAAGGCGTACTGAAGAAAAGTACCCTGTCTCATGTTCGCTTCAGGTGCTTTCCTTTTGAGTTTAGGCTTTTACTCAACTTTCATCCTATTCACTAATCTGTATGATAGTGTCTTAAAGACAGAGACAGAAAGTATTGTGCCACTGCTGGTGACCCAGCATGCTTTGTATCATAGTTTGTTGTAGGTTTACATTTCACTTTAATATAGTGTGTTGTATGTGTGTTACCAATGAGTAATATAGTCCAAAATATGTAATGCACACTTGTATTATCCCCACACACTCTTTTTTTAGCATGTCACCAATACAGCTTAAAGCATTTTATATGTCTTTATTTCCTATAGGCCATACTTCTCCATAGATATTTATATTAGGCAATAAAACATCGGTTGGGTGCTACTTTTAACAACACTGTATCTTTTCACTTTAGTGACTGCGTGTGAACCTACGGCCACGTCCACAGCATTAGTGATGGACCATTCAGGGGACGCAAGCCTCCTCCAGTCCTGTGGAACAGCAGACAGTCTCGCCTCCCTGGAAGATGCCATCGCAGAGTCTACAGCAAAGTCAGTGCCTTTTCATTTATTCTGTTATGTTCACATAAACTTAACATGCATATATACTAGGTCCGGTCTGCGGCTAAATTCCTATGGGTTATTAATGCGTACAATTTTGACTAATTCGTCACGATAGGTTTGTTTGTAAACATGAGAATGAAGTTATGTGGGAGTGTCATTTTATATAAAGAAAACTGGTTGTATTACCAGTGGCTTTCTGCTAAGCCAGGTTTATAAAATAAAGATGCAGTTCATTATAATGAATCGCATCAATACATCAAATAAAGATTACATCATAAAATAACAATCAAGTTGAGTATACACTTTATGATTTGTTTCTTTTCAGATACAGTAGAGTAGGAATCAAATGTGATTTTGCTTAGAAGTCAAAGTAGACTTTGCTACATCAAAAATACAGTTTTTTACACTGCCATTCAAAAGATTGAGTCAGTAAGATTTTTATTTTATAATCAACAAGGCTGCATTAATTTGGTCTATTAAAAATACAATAAAACTAATATTTTGAGTTGTCGCATTATTATTATTATTATTATTATTATTATTAATAACTATTTTCTATTTTAATATATTTTAAAATATAATTTATTCCTGTGATGTTTATGACTGTGTTTTATGACTGTTCATTACTCTAGTCTTCAGTGTCACATGATTCTTCAAAAATCATTTAAATATGCAGATTTGATGCAAAAAAATTAAGTAATATAAAGTGATACTCATGAGTGTCTGAGAGAAAGATGAGAGACCATTTCAGCTAGAGAATGCTGCTTGTCTGGAAAACTCATGATTTGGTTTCCTTATTTCCTCACAGTGAGTCATCAGAGGAGGAATCGCCATTTGCCAGAGAAGAGCAATCTAACACCAAAGCCGCACAGAGTGTGCACACAGAATCAGGTGAGATTACACACTCTTGCTGTTTTTCTAACACTCGCAAATCACTTAAAATTCACAAACACTTGGGTGAAAAGTCTCACAAACAAACATGCTTGCTTGCCCTCGCTTGATACAGGCATATGTGACCATAACCGCCTTTTTGAACACATGCCATTTACATTTTCTGAGGCCCCATATCTGCCATGTGAGCATTCACTTCTGCATTACACAGATAAAGCACAGAGTGATTGAAAGCTGGGCGGAGCACTAAAACACAACTCGCATCTCAATGTTCCTTAGTTTTTTCATCATGAAAACTCTTACGTAACTTCATTCAAGAACTTGAGATAACAATGACCATTGAGTGCTCAGTGAGAGGAAGTGTTAGAAAAGGAAGCTGCTATCCCTATACAAATTAACTTCCCTTTCCTTTAGACATGCACCAGGATGACAGTCCCATATGAGTTTGTTTATAAAGGTTAAACGGTTGCAAAAGCGATTTGAAAATGGCCCATGTGTGATCTTCCAGAAGTTCCATCGCTCTGCTGTTGTCTGTCTTGTTTACATAAGATAATGGAGCTTTGAATGAGGTCATGTCACATGACCCTGGATTTACAGATCAAGCTGCTGTGATGGCTTTGTTTTTCATTTCAAACGGTTTTGCAGAATGTATGGTCAGCATATGGTTGTTTGTTATGGGTTTTTATCAGATTGACACTGCACAGGACGTTGTAAAAATGTGTGGGGTGGCTTTCTTCCCCTTTTATGCACCGCTGCAAGAGGATACATTCCTGTTGATTATTATTTTCAGCTATCTTGCAAATGATATCTTGCAGTGTCTAATTTCTGCACCATTAGCATCTAAGCAGGTTTCCCAAACACTTCCCCATCTGTCATTGGTCAGAAAAAATGCCCCAAACCCTTGCCAATGGTGAAATTTAATAAATTGCAATTCTGGTTGGAAATGATAAAATGACACACTGCAGCTTTAAATTGAGATGGTCACAAAACAGTTGTGCAGTTGTGGTCACTCACTGACTGGAAGAGTCTGCATACTGATATGACACCAGCAGTTTGTTTTCTTGTTCAAAGCTGTAAATGATTCTGTGTGCTCTGCTGCTGAAACCTCATCAGAAACTCTGTGCCGGTGTGTGTATGAGATACTAGTTGATGGATGGGTCTCTCATGCTGAGGCGAAAGAGTGTGAGAGTAAATTTCCTGATAGGGTGTCGCTGAGCCGTTTGATTTAAAGCAGACACTACAGCAGAAAGAAATTCTTTATCAGTTTGTGCAAACAAAAAGACCACTCTAGATTTCAGAAACAAGTCAAGTCACCTTTATTTATATAGTGCTTTATACAAGAATGTTTCAAAGCAGCTTCAGTGATAACAGGAAAATGATGCATCTCGGCTGAAGTCAGTTTTTAGTGTTGTTTCAGTTTGTTGTAAAGATCATCAAATCAATTATTAAATTAGCTAATTTCATCTATAAAGCATTTCTGAAATGTCATTGTCCAGCTCAATTCAGTTCTCATACAATAGCATCAGTAGAGTCAGATCAATAATATTGTTGAATATTAAGTATCTCCAACTAAGCAATCCAGAGGCAAAAGTAGCAAAGGAACTCAAACTCCATCAGGTGACAGAATGGAGGGGGAAAAAAACGTCTCAGTCGGGGGGGCCAGTTCTCCTCTGGCCAACGAACGAACACAGTGCAATTTATGATTCAGTCAGAATTCATATCGGGATCGGTAGTATTTAAATAGTCATCCAGTTCCTTTTGATTGAAGATTGAATTCATCACGCCAGTATGGAGCTGAAGCTGGCCATAGGGTCTGTGCGGAGGATCTGTGCCGATGGCTGTCATGTCGGCGAGGCCTTCACAGGGGGTTGTCTAGTAGATGGTCTCTGCTGCGTTTTGGTCGTGTCTAGGTGCAGGTCCACCATCTGATATGGATATGGACCGGATCTATGGATTATGGTAACCTCGGGATAAGGATGAGACAGAGAGACTGATATTACCGTACATACCATTCTTCTTACGATGTAACGGTTGTGTTATGAAGTGTTCCCGGTTCTGGTTGACCGAATTTATGCAGCCTAATAATCATTTAACTGATTTGAATAACAGAAATTGATGATGTGTTATGTGTATGTCCTGTTAAAGGGATGTGTTTTTAGCCTAGATTTAAACTGACAGAGTGTATCTGCTTCCTAAACAAGGCTAGAAAGACTATTCCGGAGTTTGGGTGCCAAATAGGAAAGGATCCACCGCCTGCAGTTGATTTTGATGCTCTAGGTATTATCAACTGGCCAGAATTTTGAAATCGCAAATTTGCAATAGACGTGAAGGACTATAATGCATTTAGAGCTCGCTCAAGTACTGAGGAGCTAAACCATTTAGTGCTTTGTAAGTAATTAGAAAAATTTAAAAAATGTATGCTATGTTTAATAGGGAGCCAATGCAGTGTTGACAGAACCAGGCTAATATGGTCGTACTTCCTGCTTCTAGTAAGGGCTTTAGCTGCTGCATTTTGGACCACCTGGAGTTTATTTATTAAGCGTGCAGGGCAACCACGCAGTAGATCATTACAATAATCTAGCCTCTAAGTCATGAACGCATTAACTGACTTTTCTGGATTTGTAATTGAGAGCATATGTCATAGTTTAGATATATTTTTAAGATGGGGAAAATGTGGTTTTACGGATGCTAGAGATGTGGCTTTCAAATGAATGATTGGTATGAAAGGGCACACCCAGGTTCTTAACTGAAACTGGCAATGGAGATTTGACAGCAGCCATCAAGTGTTCTAGTATTCTAGGTTATTACATGTGGAGGTTTTTGGTCCATTAATTAGAATCTGTTGGGGTTTTTTTCAGCATTAAGTAGGAAATTACTAGTCGTCCAATGTTCTTTTATTTTTATATCAGCTATGCATTCCTTTTAATTTTGTGATAATAACATTAAAAACTGACTTACAGCAGAGACTAGAACAGAATTCACTAACATATAAATACCAAAAAGCACTGTGGTATTATCATTTTATGCCTCAAAGTACCACCTGATACCATATTACTGCTACAAAACTATTTTATAATAATGATCCGAGACAATAAATGGCTGTTTTCTTTGTAGGTGCCACCCCTCGTCCCGACTCGCTCTCCCTGCCCACTAAGGGCACAGAGTTTTGGACCACATGCAGGGATGGAGAGGTGAAGCTCAGAATGGGTGAGTCTGGCCCTGAGGCTGAACCCGCCATGACTGTGAACCAGATGTTCACCTCTACTGTCAAGCGCTTTGGCAACTACGCTGCGCTGGGCTGGAAAGAGGGAGAGCAGTGGAAAACCATGACCTACAGCGAGTACTACATGTCTTGCCGCACTGCTGCCAAGAGCTTCCTCAAGGTGAGGGCTATTAACTCACAAAACTGTTGAGTATTGTTGAGGGTCTAAGAGTGTTCATATCTTTATTTACTCTCACAATATCTCATAGCCAGCCAGACAGACAGAATGTAAACCAGCAGAAATCACAATACGTCACACAAAACCAAGTGACAGGCTGTCAGTTAGCCTGAAGTTCTTTCACACTAATCCTGGGCCATTGGGCCACATTGTTCAGCCCTAATTGTAATAAACTTGGCCAAGATACCAAAGGTGCGAAGCAGCCCTGAGTTTGCCTTTGTTTGAGTCTAGCACCTAAGGAGCATAATAAATTTAACCCCTTGACTGTTTATTGCTTAGCAATTCAGGAACTCATTTTCATTATCTTTTTGCTTTTGCTGTTGAGATCATGACCGTTCAGCATTACACTGTTATCGGAAATTACACTGTAATGTTCCTGATAAGAGGAATATTTTTATGTAAGAGATGCCTGATAACAAACACTTAAAACGTATAAACTGGTGTAACTGTTATTCAGATCACAGACTAGGGGTGGGCAATATAGCCTCAAAATTATATCGCGATATTTCAAGAATATTTTTGCGATTAACGATATTTATGACGATATAGAAAAAAATATATGGAACAGTTTTATTGGTTATTGCAGCTGGTAGGCAGCAGCATTTATTAGTGCAAACAAAATGAAGGGCATTGTCCATCCTTTTCCAGTGAGCTACTGTCATTGACGAGAGAATATTTAATTAAAAGTGTAAAGCTATTGTCATAAGGTGGCAGAAGCAACACACAAGTCAAATGAAAGCAAAGTAGCCTTGGTACAAGTTATTAGTGTTTTCACTGGAAATCTTAAGGAAAACTATAAGATAACATTTTTAGTTTAACAATAAGTAAAGTAATTTATACCATGGTCTGTCTGAATATTCGATTCTGATTGGCTGGAAGGTGTGCAATAAAATCCTTTTAATGCACAGGTAGTTCCAAGTCAGATGAATCATCGTTCTATATTAATGCGCTGTTTTCATTATAAAGCACGCACGCACGCACATGTCACTCACATACAGAGAGCAGAGATCGCGCTGCGCACTCGGGCACAGAAACTTAACGCCGCCCCACGAACAGACTGTCACACAGGCACGAATCTCTCTCTCTCTCTCTCTCTCTCTCTCTCTCTCTCTCTCTCTCTCTCTCTCTCTCTCTCTCTCTCTCTCTCTCTCTCTCTCTCTCTCTCTCTCTCTCTCTCTCTCTCTCTCTCTCTCGATAATTAAAATAAATGCTATAATCCATTTATTCAAATAAACATAATCTTACGCACTATTTTATCTCTGTCTGATTCAAAGGAGGCAGAATGCTGGATCTAATGAGCCATAACTGACTAAAATAACCGTCAATGTTACCCTTCCGGTCAAATATCGCGCTGCACACATCGATAACATCTTTAAGTTGTCAATGTTATGTCAGTTGTCAAGAGGGCTGACCGCTTGTAACAAAGTAGCTCCCTTTTTAGGTACTAAATCGTCATCGGAGGCTGACATGCTTCTCTTCTGTGTATACTCTCAGATAGGTGTTGTTGTGCACTAGGGAAAGTAAATACGTCATCGCGTCGCTATATCGTGGACGGTATGATATGGCACACCCCTATCACAGTCAGTCATTGTTTTGTCCTTGAGTAAAGCATTTTTACCTCAGGTTACCTCAGGGAGAAAGTACCTGCAATTAGTGCGCTGTATAATAAGACATCTGGGAAATGACAATCCTGACAAAATGTGACGTTCTTGAATTCTGCACAACCCAGTCAGAGCCGGATTTTAGTTGTTTTGCAGCTTGAGGACAATTGGTCGCTGTACCTGAGAATAGTTTCTCTCTGCAGCGGGAGGCTTTTGTTTATCGTCTTCGGTTTTTCCATGTGCTTGTCTTGGGATGAGGGTCAACTCCCAACTGGTCACGATCTCCCTGTGGGGATCAGGACGTCATGCCTGGTGGCCGATGTGGGCAGATTTCCATGGTTTTGTTTATTGTGAAATTCAAAACGGGTGTAATTTGTCCAACTCAAACCCTGTGGGAGCAATTCAGATTGAATTGTGTGTACTCTAGTCAAATAAACACAAAAGAAAGACTTCACCAAAGAGGTGTTAGATGTCATGACATGCATGCAATATTTTGGCTAGTGCAACTAAAATCATTTTAAACTGAATCGTCTTAGTGATTCTGTTAAACTGGTTTTACAAATTGTTTATCTCTAATGTCTTGTTGCAAGAGCTTTAAGAGTTGAATAACATTTTGGAGTTACTGAACTAGTGAAGGTCTTAAACAGAGATAAACGGCAGTATTTAACTAAACATTTATTTAACTACAAAAAAGAACATGTAAATTGCTATGTGGGACTTCTGGGAATTCTTAGTGATGACTCAAACAAATCATAAGACGGGCTTCTTCATCTTTTATATGCAAACAATAAAAATGATTTTGCTTTGAAATGTGTTAATGTGCTTACTGTGTGTGTCTGTGTTCACAGCTCGGTCTGGAGCGCTACCACGGAGTCGGTATTCTCGGGTTCAACTCAGTCGAGTGGTTTATTGCTGACATCGGGGCTATTTTAGCTGGGTAAGTATTTATTGTGAGGATGTTTTACACTTTATCGTATGATTCTTCAAATCAACCATAATCATATGCGCAGGCTGATGCCATGCTAACTTCAGGGTCATACAGGTCATTGTCGATAACACATCATCAGCACACAGCCAGTGTTTGTCCCAAACAAAGCTTTAATCATTTAATCAGAGGCTCTGCTGTGCCATAATTATCTAACCATCTGTCTTCACTAAAGTCATAAAGGCAGCTGGGAAAAGGCACAACCTGCACTTGTTAAACGGCATCACTTGACCATATAGGTGGAGTCAGAACAGAAGTAGCTGGGACTGTTGTTAATGTTTGAAGATGTTTCCTGTTGCTGAACTGCTTGCTTTTTGGCAATAACAGAGTTCAGGATGTTTATTGAGGGATTCTGTATTCTGGATGTCTTTGGCAGGGGGTTTGCTGTGGGCATCTACACCACCAACTCGCCTGAGGCGTGCCAGTATGTGGCGGAGAATTGCCAGGCCAACATCCTTGTGGTGGAAAACCACAAACAGCTGCAGAAAATCTTACAGGTAATGAGAGTAGAGAACAAATTTACAAATTAACTCTCTAGAACCTTTTCTAAATGAACTCAGATCATATCTTTTACCTACACTACTATTCGAAAGGTTAGGGTTGGTCATTTATTTTTATTATTATTATTTAATTATAATCTTATGCTTACCAAGGCTGCATTTATTTCATAAAGATACAGTAAAAACTGTAAAGAAATACAGTAAAATTTAAATGTAATTTTAAAATATATTTTTATTGTAATTTTATTAAATATTAAATGCAATTTTAAATATATATTTATATATATATATTTTATATATATATATATAATTTATAAATGCAATTTTATTTATTCAGCATTACTCCAGTCTTCAGTGTCACATTTATCCTTCAGAAATCATTCTAATGCTGATTTGGTGCTCAAAAACATTTCTTATTATTCTTTGATGAATTAAATTTATTAAATTTTGTACAACAATATAACAGCCTTTACTGTCACTTTTGATTTAATACATCTACCTGAATAAAAGTGTTCATTTCTTTTTTTTTAAGTACTGACCCCAAAACTTTGAAAAGGTACTGTGCTTTATCTAAAAATTCAAATTCTCATAATTATAATTACATTTTTATTTATAATATAATTTTTTTTTTTTTTTTCAACTGCAGTAATGAGAATGATTTCATAAATGTTAATGGTCCTGCCTTCAAGATGATATGATTTTGATATCGATAAAGCTTGCAAAAAAATACTACTGATTTACCTGGTTATTTCTGGTCCCAGTTTTCAGATCTGATCATGGATTTTAATCAGAACTCAGTTCTGCTGCTTAAACACATTAAAAATTAAGCCTCCATCTGCTGTAGGCTTTTTCCTGATGATCTCTTATGCTCTGTGTGTGTGTGCGTGTGCGTGCGCGTGTGCTACATTTCAGGTCCAGGACAAATTACCGCACCTAAAAGCCATTATCCAGTACAAAGATGAGCTGAAAGAGAAAAAGCCCAATCTCTACACGGTACATTTGATTAGTCAAATATTTTCAATTCGGTTCTCAGAATATAATCTTTCTCCTTTGCTAATTGAAATCTGACATTTGTTATGTAAATATCTGCTATGCATAGTGGGCGGAGTTTATGGAGCTGGGCCGCGACGAGCCAGATGATCAGCTCGATGATATCATCAGCTCCCAGAAACCAAATCAGTGCTGCACACTGATCTACACATCCGGAACCACGGGCCAGCCAAAGGGAGTCATGCTTAGTCACGACAACGTGCGTTAAACCCAAAACATCCAGAATATGACATTTGAGACTTTTGAGCAAATTATAACAAAAACAAACTTTAAAATAAGGGTTTACTTGTGATATGGAGTACTTCGAGTCATCAGTCTTTCTCAATACTAAAATCTTCTTTCTGTCCTCCTGTAGCTGACATGGACAGCATTTGCAACAGGCCGAGATGTGAGTCTTACAGATGCGGATAAGTTACAGGAAGTGGTCGTGAGCTACCTTCCACTCAGTCATATTGCTGCACAGATGATTGACATCTGGCTTCCCATGAAAGCAGGAGGAGTTACGTACTTTGCACAGCCTGATGCGCTAAAGGTTAGTGTGCACATTACACATCCTTTGCTCTTCATTTGACAAATTAGCTCTAAAAAGCTTCCTGTGTTTGTTGATACTTTTGACACTTTTATTCAGCAAGGGTGCATTCATTTGATCAAAAGTAACAAAGACAATTGTTGCAAAATATTTTTTTCAAATAAATTTCTGTCCATCAAAGAGTCCTGGAAAAAAAAAAACTCATGATTTCCACAAAAATGTTAAGCAGCATAAGTGTTTTCAACATTGATGATAACAAGAAAAGTTTCTAAAGCACCAAATCGACAATTAGACTGATTTCTGAAGGATCATGTGATACTGAAGACTGGAGTAATGATGCTGAAAGTTCAGCTTTGCCATCACAGAAATAAATTTAGATTTTAAAATATATTAAAGTAGAAATGCACCCTTGGTGAGCATAAGAGACTTTCAAAAACGTTAAAAATACTAACAACCTCAAACTTTTGAAAGGTAGTATACATGTTACATGGCACTTCCTGTTTTCTTCCCCTAATCCCTCTGTTTTGTGTACGTAAAAGATCCTTCTAAAGACAGTCTTGTTAGTTTAAACCAACTGTATAATCCTTTTAAAGAGCCTTTTCACTGATCCTCTTTATGAAACATAATTCATAAAGTCTTAGTCATGCAGCTCTCACACACAGAAAGTCATTTGTGAATGTTTCATTTTCAGCCCTTTCCAGAAAACAATCCCCGGTTGTATGCAGATCTGCAGATATTTTATTAAAACGGATGCATGATATTTTTCCCCAGTGATCTCTAGAAGATGAACATGTGATATCTGTAGTGCCTCAATGGGTCTCAATGTAGTGCCGCAGTACTGTTTTATAATAGGGTCATTGATTTAACCATGCTTGCATGTGTGATGTAATAAGTCACTGCATGTCCTAGGGTTCTTTGGCCAACACCCTACGTGAGATCCGTCCTACTGCGTTCATGGGTGTCCCACGAGTGTGGGAGAAGATGCAGGAAAAGATGAAGTCGATCGGAGCCAAATCGTCCACCTTGCGCCGGAAGGTGGCGTCTTGGGCCAAAGACGTGGGCCTGCAGACCAACCTCAACAAAATGGAGCTGTATGTACACGCACACCCAAGCACAAAAAAAGAAAGTAGAAACATTCCTGGCACTCACTTTGAAATCTCAGTAATTTACAGTGGGATCCAGAAGTTTGAGACCAAATTCAAAATCTTTTTAAACCTGGTTTTAGCAATTAATGCTTCTTAAATATTAAAATAAAATATTATTTATTAAAAATATTTATTTCTAATAAGAATAACATTTGTGATGTCAGATTTCCTTTTATAAATACTAGATAATAGAAAAAATGCAAAATATAAGTGGTCTCAGATTTTTAGACCCCAAATAAGTGGACTTTAATAAAATGCCACAAAGGAATAAAATATGCTCTTTAAGGAAAATCTGGGAATACAAGTCTTTTTAAAACACATTTTTAGGAATTGGAAACATTTTAAAAGAAAAAAAAATAGAGCAATTAATATTTCTAATAAAATAAAATAAAATATTAAAATAATACTAATATATACACTCACCTAAAGGATTATTAGGAACACCTGTTCAATTTCTCATTAATGCAATTATCTAATCAACCAATCACATGGCAGTTGCTTCAATGCATTTAGGGGTGTGGTCCTGGTCAAGACAATCTCCTGAACTCCAAACTGATTTTGAGCGTGGCATGGTTGTTGGTGCCAGATGGGCCGGTCTGAGTATTTCACAATCTGCTCAGTTACTGGGATTTTCACGCACAACCATTTCTAGGGTTTACAAAGAATGGTGTGAAAAGGAAAAACATCCAGTATCACGGTCCTGTCCTGTGGCGAAAATGCCTTGTTGATGCTAGAGGTCAGAGGAGAATGGGCCGACTGATTCAAGCTGATAGAAGAGCAACTTTGACTGAAATAACCACTCATTACAGCCACAACACACACAACCTTGAGGTGGATGGGCTACAACAGCAGAAGACCCCACCGGGTACCACTCATCTCCACTACAAATAGGAAAAAGAGGCTACAATTTGCACAAGCTCACCAAAATTGGACAGTTGAAGACTGGAAAAATGTTGCCTGGTCTGATGAGTCTCGATTTCTGTTGAGACATTCAGATGGTAGAGTCAGAATTTGGCATAAACAGAATGAGAAGATGGATCCATCATGCCTTGTTACCACTGTGCAGGCTGGTGGTGGTGGTGTAATGGTGTGGGGGATGTTTTCTTGGCACACTTTAGGCCCCTTAGTGCCAATTGGGCATTGTTTAAATGCCACGGCCTACCTGAGCATTATTTCTGACCATGTCCATCCCTTTATGACCACCATGTACCCATTCTCTGATGAATACTTCCAGCAGGATAATGCCCCATGTCACAAAGCTCGAATCATTTCAAATTGGTTTCTTGAACATGACAATGAGTTCACTGTACTAAAATGGCCCCCACAGTCACCAGATCTCAACCCAATAGAGCATCTTTGGGATGTGGTGGAACGGAAGCTTCGTGCCCTGGATGTGCATCCCACAAATCTCCATCAACTGCAAGATGCTATCCTATCAATATGGGCCAACATTTCTAAAGAATGCTTTCAGCACCTTGTTGAATCAATGCCACATAGAATTAAGGCAGTTCTGAAGGCGAAAGGGGGTCAAACACAGTATTAGTATGGTGTTCCTAATAATCCTTTAGGTGAGTGTATAGTTTACAACTCTTTTTTTTTTTTTTCTTTTTTTTTTTCTTTTTTTTTCTCAAACTGTTATTCTGCTAATATAATTTGTTATTTGTTATTTTTTATTATTATTAAATTAGAAAGTGGTCTCAGATTAACCCAAGTCGACTTAAGCAGAAGAAAATGGTCTCTTTAACCAGTTTAGTTATTAAGATTGACATTTAAGATTAAACCGTGAAACAATTAGGCTCTGTATTAACAGAGGAATTGTCCTGTGTCTTTAGTAATGGCAACATGTCCAGAAAGCCACTGAACTATCGCTTGGCGAAGCGTCTGGTGTTCCGGAAGGTTCGGAAGGCACTGGGTCTGGATCGCTGTACGAGGTGCTACACCGGAGCGGCTCCCATAACCAAAGACACGCTGGAGTTTTTCCTCAGTCTGGACATCCCTCTTTTTGAACTCTACGGCATGAGCGAAAGCTCTGGACCACATACCATCTCACTGCCTGACGCCTTCAGACTCACCAGGTATTGACACCTTCATTTTTTTAGTGAGTCATTTTTAGTCACATCAGCTTTAACTTTTAGTATTTTTCTTATTTGCATTTCTTTCTCAGCTGTGGAAAGGTGATTCCAGGCTGTAAGACAAAAATCTTCAGCCCCGATGCCGATGGGAATGGAGAGATTTGTTTCTGGGGTCGTCATGTGTTCATGGGATACCTGAACATGCCTGATAAAACCGAAGAGGCTTTGGATGCAGATGGCTGGCTGCACTCGGGAGACCTCGGCAAACACGACCAGAATGACTTCCTGTTCATTACCGGCCGCATTAAAGGTAATGAGTTTGACAGTTGATTAAAAACAAATTCTGTGCTTCTTCCTCTTTAAACCTCATTTGGAAGTGGACTGAGACCCCCTTTTCGGATGGCAGCATTCGTGCTTGGAGTTGTGCTGACACTTGTAGTTTAGTTCTCTTAGTTTGTTTGCTCTGGACCAAAATAAAATGATACAAAGGAAAATCACCTTTTTTGACATTTTCTGATGGAACTTACAGTACATCCAAAACAATTCTGTTTTAAATGCGCTTGTATGTGCGTACATAGGATGGTATTTTTAACAGCTGAGAGCTTATAAAATGTGTAAAGAAGTCAAAAAATCCTCTGTTGTACACAAACAAAGATCTGCTGCCAGATGCGGTTCCGACACCTGTAACTGTAATGGGCAACATAACCTTTTTAGGGTTGTGTCTTGTGACATCACTTCGTTTCGATGTCTTTGGTCCATGTTGCATTCATATTTCAGCCAAACCGCACCAAAGTTCATTTGAAAGCGGAAGAGTGGGTCTCTGGCCGCTTGTTTGGTGTGCTCCAGGATTCAGACGCCAGCGTGCACACTTATTCAAATGAACTGCACTACCAGAGCAAGCCTGTCAAGTGTGAACACACCCTTACTCACTGGAACTAAAACAACTAAGCAGTTTAATTTCTTAAGATGTTTAAATATAAAGTGTCCACACATTTCAATGGAATTTAGTGTGGTGCATGTAATGAAGTTTCTGTTTTTATTCTAGAACTGATCATCACAGCTGGAGGAGAAAATATTCCTCCGGTGCCCATTGAGGACTCCGTTAAAGAGGCCATTCCGCTCATCAGCAATGCCATGCTTATCGGAGACAAGAGAAAGTTCCTCTCCATGCTGCTCACCATTAAGGTAGCATCCGTGTGTGTATGATGTGACAGATATCATGTTCTTCACAAACTGAATGCTGTTAATCTAATCTGAACATCTCACCCGAAAAGTTGGGTTGTGTAAAGTTACTGAGATATAAGCACTGACGTACAGTTTTACTTTCAGATCATATCAGAATGTTTAAGTGATAAATGCTCAAATGTTATGGAACCGCTTCCATAAACTTAAAAGCTGCTGCCAACCAGTGGACATGCATATGTAATTACAAGTTCCATGCTTTTTCTTGGAATCACTGCGCCCCCTAGTGGCAATACTTTTTGGTTTGGTTTGTAAATTGGAAAGTATTACTAAATAGTGCTGCTTGCTAAAGCAAGTATTACTAGTATTACATATTAGTAGTATAATATATGGAGTATTATATTACTATTATTGCTTATACTTCAATAAACCAGTTATAAACTTCAGTGTGTGACCTGCCCCCGCTTTTTCTCAGATGGGAAATAAGGGTGAAAAAAAAAAAAAAATCCCACAGACTTGCATTGAATAAGGGAGCCGTGTCATATCTAAAGACCAGCATAGCATCCCCCTGAAAACCACTAACACCACCTCAGCATCACTCCGGGGTGTGTGCACTCGCAAACACCTAATTTAGACTTTATCTAAATATAAATGGGTAAAGGATTGGATAAAAATGTATTTAATCTAATATACAATTAACTTACCATTTGAAAAATGTTGACGACTCTCCTCTCTTGCTCTCAGTGTCAGGTAAACGGTGAAACGGGCTCTCCCGAAGCCGAACTGACCCCTGAGGCGGTGGAGTTGTGTCGTAAACTCGGCAGCAATGCCACTCGAGTCAGCGAGATCGCCGGTGGCCGTGACCGCTCCATAAACGCGGCTATTCAAGACGCAATCACCCGCGTCAATGAGAAAGCCACCTCTAACGCCCAGCGCATCCAGAAATGGACCGTGTTGGATCAGGATTTTTCTATCCCTGGAGGAGAACTGGGTGAGTTTCTTAGTAATTAACTTTCTGTGAGTTATTTCAGGGTTTTGTTAGTAATAATGTTGATTTAAGGTCTATATAGACTGTTTGTTTAGCTGTTTTAAAATGTCTCCCTCTCAGGGCCCACGATGAAGCTCAAGAGGCCAGTGGTCATGAAGATGTACAAAGACCAGATTGAGAGCTTTTACAAAGAAGTCGTGACCCCAACCACCCCAGACAACCCTCTGCCTCCTAAATAGGTGTCCAACAAAAGCCCTTGTCATCCACTTAAGAGATCGGAGACAAAGAGATGGACATGGTCTAACACACACACAAACACACACACTTGCATAGGAACACCACTCAAACCTTGTGTTTTGCTTAAGTTTTTTGAGTTAATATTTGTTCAGGGGTTTTTTTTATTGTTGTTTTTTTTTTTTTTTGGTCATACTGTTTACATTTTTCTGTATTACTGAAAGAAGGAAAACATGTTTTTGAAACAAAAAGCCATTTGTGAAAAATTTTTGTGGTGATTTACTATTTATTTTCTTGCCTAATTATAATGAAGTGTCTTTTGAGCCATGTTATTGATTTTTATATGCAAGTACAGGTGATACTGACTAATTTATGGTTAAATTTATCAACGAAGTTTGATAAATCTTAATAGCTAATGAGCAAACTTGCGCATCAGGCGTGACTGAATTGTTTGAGAATAGTGTTCGGCGGTAGTGCTTGTTGGTCAACGGCACTGCTCTGAACAGCTGCCACCAAAACTGGTTGTTTAACGGAAACTAGATGTTTGCAGAGGAACAGCCTCAAGACTTCATTCTGTGAAGATCATTTAGCAGGAATCCCACACCATACAAGCCATAAATGTTTTTGTTTGCTTGTTTTTCATAACCAAATACATCACATTTGTTTGATTTGCTTATGCAATACTGGTTAATATTGTTTAATCCTTTGTAAAAAACTGGTTAATATGAACCTGTTATATAGTGTAAATACTTATTGCATACATTTCCTCTTCTTCTGTGGTCTTACTTGATGCTTTGCTGTGTCACTCTGACAATCCTTAAAGTAGCAAAACCATTTTCATGCCTGGACCGAGAGCAGCAGTGAATATTTGACTTATGAAATACGGGACATGAAGGATCTTGTGTGAGTAATAGATCTGTTCAGAGGTGATCATTTGATTCGCTTTGAATTGCATTATTCTTTGCTTTGCATGTGCAATAAGGACATTGACCAAAAATGTAATTGATTTTATTTATATTGTATACAAAAATGCCAGTAGTTTGTGGATTGATCAAAGAGGTGAAATGGACTAACTTTGAACGGTGAAAGTTAACAAAATGCTATTTAATCTGCCGTGTGCTTGAATATACATAAACGTAACTGAAAATTACTTCATGCAAATCCAAAGATTTGATTTTCCCTCTGTAAATAGTTTTATCCCACTGGAGAGCTTTCCTGAAATACCGGACCTGTTACTCTAAAGTGTGTATTTCCTGACTGCATAGCATGACCACAGCGAGGCCTTTTTGTAAATAGGAAGTAAATTGTGCTTTAAATGAGTTGTTTTCTCAGTCAGAATAGGTGAGAATGAAGGTAGAGCAAGTGCTTGATTTCCTTTCTTCTATCTGGGATTTCTATTATGGTTTAAACTAAATTACTCTTCATTCTTTGTCACAATCCACTTGCCTTTTATAAACAAAAAAAAACACGTTTCTTTTTAGACAAAAATACTGTAACAGTTTATTGTAAGTGATCTAGCCTGACAAACTTGAAGGGCAGCCCATTTGGAAATGCGAACATACAGTAAGATGAAGTCTCAGACTGAAAGGTTTGACTGGTTTTACCTGACTCTGAAAACTTTTGAGCTGGGTGACAATTAGTTGTGTGTAGTGTGAAGGGTTTCTGAAATGTGCATGTCTGTTGAAACTGGATTAGTTGATTTTGTGAGATGGAACTCCAGGTTTCTACTTGTGTGTGTGAAATATCCATATCCCTTTACTGGACAATAAATGTACTATAACCATGATCAAGTGTTAAAGTGCTCATCCTTCAACTTGGAATAAATGGTTTCATATGCCACTACAGGATCAGAAATGTTTCAGTTTGCTAGATGTTTAGTACAATTTCAGTGAAGTACAGTAAATGCTCTTTGGGATATTTGCTTTGCATTTTAATCTCCATATCCTACAATTCAAAAGTTTGGGAAAGTAATGCGGTTTTATTTTTAAAAGAAATTAATAGAAATACTGAGGAAGTATTATACTGAACAAAAAGGGCAGCATTTGTAATGTAATAAATATAATGCTTATAAAAATAAAATAAAAAAATTATGATTTTTATAAAAAAATTTTATAAAAATCACATGATTTAAGGATCATGTGATACCGAAGACTGGAGTAATGATGCTATGCCATAACTGGTACATTGTAGAATGTACCATAAAAAGAAACATTTTTAAATGAATACTTTGCTGTTTTACTATATTTTCATTAAATAAATGTACCAGCTTAAAATTGGGTTTAAAAGATGGTTAAAATGGCTCTTAACAATAAACCTAACAATAAAAGAAGCTGTGAACAGTACTCAAATGACTTTATTCATAATATGATTTTGCAATAAAAACATAAAAGTAACATATTTTGCCCTTAGTACAACTTGCATCATATGACCACATGGTGGCATTGTATGCCAAGTTTAACACGTCATACTAAAGGTTACTCTTCTGTTCAGATCAAGGAAGGTTTTCTACCACGTTATCAAAACATATGTAAAAACCCAGACCTCCCCAGACCCCACGGATAAATACAGTAAGTCCTTTCGCGCTCACAAACACAAATAAATCCACCACTGACTGACAAAAGACAGCTCTCTGCACCTGCAAGCGAAGTGTGTGAAAATGATGCAGTATTAACCGTTGATTGATGTTTCCTCCAGCTCCTGTAGATAAGATTCCGACTGTCTATTATACATGCGTGTATCTAAGTAATGTGGTTGAAATATACGCCCCTTCATTAGTGTTAATTTGCTGCATCCCATGTGTATTTTGGACAGGTTCTACACTCTCCTTCTGGAAAAATAAAAGCGCTTAAACTAGCTGGTGGTCCTAAATGGCTCAATTGGCTAGCAAATGCCCAAAACCCCACTAAGACCAGCAAACTGGCCTAAGACTTTTTTCAGCATGGTTTAAATCAAATACATTAACAAACTCACACACACTTGTTCGTTTCGCAAATATGCAGTCCTCCCCTTGTAGTGGATAATAACGAGGCTACAACAAAACAGATGCTAGTATAAATTCAGCTGATATGCAAACACACCCTGCCATGAACTCATCTATTGGCCTGAAGTAACAGTTTCAAGTTCTCGTGGTCACGTTTACAGTCTATCATGATACAATGTGCTGATACAGAGAAGAAAAAAATAAAAATTCCTAAAGAAAAAAAAAAAACCTGGCAATTCTTGACTAAACAACTGACAAATTAATA
Source organism: Paracanthobrama guichenoti (assembly GCA_018749465.1). Classification (NCBI taxonomy): domain Eukaryota; kingdom Metazoa; phylum Chordata; class Actinopteri; order Cypriniformes; family Gobionidae; genus Paracanthobrama; species Paracanthobrama guichenoti. The sequence goes on from CM031950.1 coordinate 8,960,234, forward strand.
TCATATTGCATGTAAATATTGTATAAAATTCTTAAAAATACAGTTTAGACAATTAAGTACTTGAGTCAACAAAGCCAAAAGTGCAGAGGTACATAAATAAAAAATAACCCCCTCAAATAATATATATATATATATATATATATATATATATATTATATATATATATATATATATATATATATAAAAAAAAACCTGGGTGTGCTCAGTGGGATGTCTTTTCAGAGCTGCCACTCAAGTTCACCTAACTCCACCCCTTTGCCTCTTGCCCCACCCCTTTATGACAGGCTGACCCAAACCAGTATCTGGTCAAAAGGTTAAAGTTCACAAACCAAGAGCCGGGAGTTAAAAGTTCACACACACGACACTCAATCATTCTCTTGCTGAAAAACGCACAAACATCCCTAATCGTTTCAGTTATAAACGTTTTTGTTCGCTAAGATTCAGACAAATCAGTTGAAGGTTCAAACCCATGCAAACAACACTCCCAGACTCTTGAGCAGGGTGAAGTTAAGGGCATGTGGTCTGCAGCTCAGGCCACGGAGCCTCTTAAAGCTATTAGCATAAGAATGGACACACAGAGGCGAAGTCGAGTGAAGCCGAGATGTAGTCGCTCTGCCAGAGAGAGAGCGAGAGAGAGAGAGAGAGTCGGAGTCAGAAGCACAGTGAATCTACAGACTGCTGTTCCGGCAGGGGCCACAGAGAAAAACAGCTCGTCTTGTCCTTTTCATTTGTCTCTCCCACTTAGTCTAATGAATAAACCAGATATGATGACAGCAAACACAGAGATCAACACAGATTTCCAAATACTTTCACAAGCTGCACTATCAATGCACAACATTTAAGTTCTAAGGCCCGTTTGGCGAACACCTAAATGAGGACTGATGCATATTGGCATACAAATCGGAATCTCCCCGGGACGATATCCAGGTTTCCCACATACACAGAAGGACTGACTAAAGTCGGAGTGAAAGTTAACACTGCTGTAATTGCTAAGAGCACAAATGAGATGGTGTGAAAAAGGCACTAAGACTAGCCCTAGAGGATAAAAAGCGATACATTCATGGCGTGTGGGGCTTCCTTTTCCGACCACAATCAATCAAAAATACCTTGAAAAACATTGGTACAAAAATAAAATATAAAAGGTTGCAACCCTTGATGCATCAGTGCGTATGGCTACAGAGAGACTTTTTTCCTTTCCAGCTGATTCGAATATGACCCTCTAGCAGTTCTGGCCCCGTTAAGAAGAGCTCTTCCTGTCCAACAGGATATTGAGGAGGAGAGAAGTGTTGTAGTGTTGGTTTGCAGTCGAGACGCCACATAGCTGCGCTTCCTCCTCAAAATACTGTCTGATTCACTCTTTTTCATGATTTGTTTCCCCACTGTTTTCATTTCCTGTGAACAGATTTTCACCTTTATGCTGCCCTCTCTCAGGACAAAAGAAGTGAAAAAGGGCAGCCTCCCCCTTCCCCCCAGCCTCGATGGACTTCCTGTCATGTGGCGGTGGCCTCCAGGTAGCTCTGTAGTTTACGGACAGTTGACTCATCCAGTGAGAAAAGGTCAAAGTCAAAAGTTGTGTTGGTGACATTAAAGTGGCCTGTCTCCTCGATGAGGTTCACGATCTGGAGGCAGGAAACAGGTCAATGGTGTTAGTTACACAAACGCAAGCTATTTTAATTCACACGTAAACACCCACCTGCTGTAGAACGTTACGCTCTCTTAATGCCATTAGCTTACGATGAAGGTCTACCAGCTCTTCAGTGTACGCCTGAAACAAGAGGCGAGGAAGATGTCAGGAACCAGAGAACAGGAGATCAGTTTCTACTGCGGCTCCAAAGACATGTACGAGCTTGTATTAGGATTAAAACTATAAGAAATCAACATATTTACTGACATTAGATGTTAAGTGTGGCTTTACAAACCAGTACAAGTAGCAGGATGTCATGGTTTGTGCACTGACTTAATGGACCTTAGCTCCAAAACTAGTGAGCTGCCTACCTAGGTAGCATTTCAAGGCATCATAGACAGGTTCCTGAGGCTGTTCACTACTACCACTACTTAGTAAGAGTAGTTGTTGTAATTACATATTTTATTTGTATAATTAATAAGATTGTTATCGTAATTACATTAAATATTACCTATATTATTGTTAATAATAATAATAATAATAATAATAATAATAATATTATATACAAGTTATTATTTAATTGATGATGATAATTATTAATTATATTTAAAAAATTGATAATAGCATTTATAATGATTTATTGTAATTCTATAATGTATTTATTTATTTACTTTGAACAGAATTAATTTGTTTTATTATATAAGAACAACTGTTGTTTTATACAATAAGCGTAGTGGTATTTATATAATAAATGTTATTGTGATGCATTTATAATTTAATTAATAATAATAATAATAATAATAAAATTTATTTAATATTTTTATTATTTAATATTTAATATATTTTTTTATTTAATTATATAATAATAATAATATCATTGATTTAATAAAATTTTATAATTTAATATATAATTTTTTTAATTATATAATAATAATAATAATAATAATAATAATAATAATAATATCATTGATATACATTTTTATAATTTAATGTTTAATATATATTTATTATTATTATTATTATTATTACTACTGAATATTAATCAATTATTTTCCCCAGTATTTGTGTGTGTGTTTTTTTAAGAGTATCACTGTTAGCTTAGCAACATGCTAATGAAAAACTGTGGTGGAGGTATGACGTCACTTTGTAGGCCAACCGGCAGTTAGCATCACACTGGTTCCCTCGAGAAAAACCCAATAGATTTTTCCCATAGGCTTTTTGGATTATCAAGAAAAAAAAAAGCTCTGTGATCAACAAAAGTTTGATACTTGCACGTTTTTCCATCAAGATAATTAAAATCACAGATGAACAACTTTTATGAATTTTGAAGCCTAAATGCAGTCGCCAGAAGTAAAAGGCTAAAGGTAGGCTATGACCGGACTACACCACGGTCCGACTCTTCCAGTTATTATCTCAAAACATTTTCCCAGAAAGTTTGAGTTAGAATAGTTTATAAGAGCACAAGTATAAACATAATGAGGCTGTAAAAGCGGACTGAGTTTACCTGTTCGGCGTGATGACGTTTAATCTCCCCGACAGCCTCTGTAGTCCCATTTAGCCACTTGTTAGCAACCGCCTTTTTCAAGACACATAAAAGCTTCAAAAAAAAAAATCACGAGTGGGGTAATACTGATGTATTTTATGTCAGAATAAAACGTGAAAGTGTCTCAAATTTGTGTTCACCACAGACCTTATTTCAGCCATTTAAACAAAATCCCATTAAAAAAAAATGTCTAGTCACACCAAGTGCAAATAGCGTGCCTTGCTGGCAAATGCTATTCGCGTTAGCTCCGCCTAACATGCCCCAAAAAAAACAAAAAAGTTAATATTTTAACATCTTCAGTGGCACAATCAGTAAAGCGTAAGGCTTAACGATCTTGGTTTTGGCCCGTTCGACCCGGGTTCGAATCCGCCTTTTGCAGCGCTTGCTCTATTTATTAGGTAGGTTTAGTGGTAGGGAGGGCTTTTATTATCCCATTAAGGCGGCATCCATTTAATAATTTTAATAAATACAAAATTTACGCTGTTATTATTGCATCCTGTTAATGTACAACAATACTGAGGTGCAAATAGTATGTATCTGTCCAAATAAAGTATAAATTGCATGTAATTACCATTCACACATATTGCAAAGAACTGCTATACTCAAATCCTGTATACTCAAATGGCGCCGCTGTGTTTGGTCGCCGTTCAGGTCGATCCGCGAAGACTGTGCTTTTATTTACTATTTTACTTTCTTTTACTCTCAGTTTTTACAAACTTATCATCTGCATTGATCTACTACGACAGCAAAACTCTTTTGGACATTGGTTACCTCTACACTGGACTGTTTCAGGACACTTTCGCCGATCCTCTGTGGCCATCTGAGATTCTTCGCAACGCCGAGTTGAACAATGGCCAGAGCCAGCGGTGTAGAACAAAGAAACACCGTGGGAAACGTGCTGGTATCCGTAACAGACTGAGGAAAAGGGCATTCAGACCTCCTCTCCCGAGCATTCTTCTAGCAAATGTTCAATCCTTGGATAATAAGATGGACGATCTTAGAGCCAGGATAAGTTTTCAACGGGACATGAGACACTGTAATATCTATTGTTTGTCTGAAACATGGCTCACGCCCGCGGTCCTGGACACAGCTGTGACGCCGTCGAGAACTTCTCTGTTTTTCGGATGGACAGAACAGCCGAGGCCGGTAAATCCAAAGGCGGTGGAGTGTGTTTCATGATCAACAAGAAATGGTGCGATCCCAGGAACATCACCATTCTCTCGCGGTCCTGCTCACCTCATCTGGAACATTTAACAATCATCTGCCGCCCATTCTATCTGCCGAGGAGTTTTCTGCGGTCATCGCCACTGCCGTTTACATCCCACCGCAGGCAGACACAGCGCTGGCTTTATCTGGCCTTCATGATGTTGCCAGCGGCGTCATAAACCAACATCCCGACGCGGCATTCATTGTCGCGGCGATTTTAACAAAGCAAACCTAAAGAAAGTCCTGCCAAACTTTCATCAGCACGCCTCTCCTGCCCCACACGAGGAGCAAACACACTGGATCACTGCTACTCTCCGCTTAAGAACGCCTATAAAGCGCGGTCACTTCCAGCGCTTGGCAAATCGGATCATGCCGCCATTTTCCTCACTCCCGAATACAAACAAAAGCTCCTCCAGGAACCCCGGTGAGGCGGGAAGTTAAGCGTTGGTCACCCCACTCAGAGACCGCGCTACAGGCAGCTCTGGGCGATGTGGATTGGGACATGTTCCGAAAGAGTTCAGCTGACGTAAGCGAGTTCACAGACGTGGCGCTTTGCTTCATCGACACGCTTACAGAGCAAGCCACGCAAACAATAACAATAACGTCCTTCTCAAATCAGAAACCGTGGGTGGACAATTCAATCCGCGCAGCGCAGTGAACGCACGCACTGCTGCTTACAACGCCGGTCTCCATTCAGGAATATGAATGAATACAGATCGTCCTGCTATGCTCTCAGACGAGCAGTTAAAGCCGCAAAACTCCGTTATAAAGACCGAGTGGAGTCTCATTTCCAACTCAACGACTCGCGGCGCGCATGGCAGGGTCTGAGGTCCATCTGCTCCTTTGGATCTAAATCCTCTGCAGAGGCAAGCGTTGATCCGTTGCTCGTGAACGAGTTAAACTCTTTCTATGCTCGCTTTGACTGTAACCGCGGCAACGCGACTCCGCCAAGTGGCGCGTTAGAGGAAATTACTCAGAGCAGCAACAATCACGTGATCTCTGTCTCGGAGGATGAAGTTCGGAGAGCACTCAAGCGTGTGGACGTCAGGAAAGCTGCTGGGCCGGATGGTATTTCAGGTCGTGTTCTGCGGTCCTGTGCTGATCAGCTCACCGGGTTGTTTACATCTATCTTTAATGAGTCCTCGCTACATCTGTGGTCCCCACCTCCTTCAAAAATCCACCATCATCCCTGTCCCTAAGAACAGTAAACCCTCTTGCCTAAATGACTATCGTCCAGTGGCTCTCACGTCTATAGTCATGAAGGTCTTTGAGAGACTCATTAAAAACACCATTTGCGCCTTCATTCCTGACACTTTGGACCCTCTTCAGTTTGCCTATCGTCCCAATAGATCGACTGAAGATGCCATCTCTCATGTCCTCCACTCCTCCCTCACTCACATCGACAGCAAAAGTGGGAACTACGTAAGACTGCTATTTATTGACTATAGCTCAGCCTTTAACACCATAGTTCCCACCAAGCTAACCTCCAAACTCCTGGATCTCGGCCTGAATCCTTCTCTCTGCCACTGGATTGAGGACTTCCTCACTGGCAGGCCTCAGGTGTGGTGAGAATAGGCCAGTCCACCTCCACCTCCATCACCCTGAGTGTGGGAGCTCCACAGGGCTGTGTCCTGAGCCCCTGCTCTACTCTCTCTACACGCATGACTGTTTGTCCACACACAGCTCCACCTCTATCATCAAATTTGCTGATGATACTGTTGTCCTGGGCCTCATTTCCAACAACAATGAGACGGCATACTTGGACGAGGTGGAGCATCTAACATCATGGTGCCAGGACAACTGTCTCTCTCTGAATGTTGGCAAGACCAAAGAAATGATTGTGGACTTCAGGAAGAGACAGCAACGGACATACTCCCCCTCATGATCAGCGGGTCACCAGTAGAGAGAGAGTGAGCAGCTCAAGTACCTGGGAGTAAACATCTCCGAGGACCTGACCTGGACTGCTCACATTCAGACACAGGTGAAAAAGCCAGGCAAAGACTGTACCACCTGCGCCAGCTGAGGAAATTCAGGGTTTCACCAGCTATCCTGAAAACTTTCTATTTAGGGGCGATAGAAAGTGTTTTAACTCAGTGCATCACAGCGTGGTATGGGAACAGCACCAGTCATGACCGCAAAGCCCTGCAAAGAGTAGTGCGCTTATCCGAGCGTATCTCAGGGTCAGCTCTCCCGTCTCTGCAGGACGTCTACACCAAACGCTGCAAAGGTAGAGCTACCAAGATCATCAAGGACTCTAATCACCCTGCAAACCCTCATTTCACGCTGCTACCATCTGGTAAGCGCTTCCGAAGCCTGATGGCCAAAACTGAGAGACTCAGGAGGAGCTTCTTCCCCAGGCCATCAGACTCCTGAACTTAACATCACGTGACTTCACGTCAGGATAAACATCGATACACTGACATTGCACTGCACTTTCTGTTCTCGTTGTTACTATGTAACAACCTGTCATAAACCTGTTTGCACATTATACTCTTTATACATTTGTTAACCACATATTTATAAGTCTACAGTTTACTCACTGCAAAGTCTACTTCAATTATTTTATTCCACTTTATCCTTATTTGTTACCTTTTTTTCTCTTGACTTGATTATTTATAATTCTACAGATATAGACATATATATATATATATATATATATATATAGAGAGATAGTACTTTTTTTATATCCTATTTCTATTATAATTTCTTCCTTGTGTTTTTAACTGTGAATTTGCACTGTCCATGGAGCGGACCTGTTTACATTTCACTGCCGGTTGTATATTCTGTATATAACTGTGTATGTGACAAATAAAACTCTTGAATCTCTTGCTATATTTTCACTTAGTATGCCATTTCACTTAGTAAATACCATCTACAGCTATTTGCACTTAGTGTAAATATCTATCGCTAAGAAAATGTGTTTTTTCACTTAGTTAAAATAGAATCTAGTTGCTATTAACACGGTGTAAATGGCATCTATCGCTATTTGCACTGATAGATTGCTGATAGTGCAAATAGCCGCTGCCATTAAAAAAAAAACATTGACTTTAAGACAAGGGAACCAGAAGTGCTAAAATGCTAACTCACGTCCACGTTTGGCCTACAAAGTGATGTCACACTTGCACCACACTACTGAAATCAACTGCAAATTAAGTTAAAAAAAAAAAGTTTTGGAACAGAGGTCTAGTTGGGTCGAGTTGATCAAATAGAAATATATTATGGAGATAAGAGGAGGAAAATTAAAAATTGATTTACCCTTCCTACCTTGTCGTATCCCTTCTTCAGGACCTTTTCTTGACGTAAACAAGGGTCTGGGCTCTTTCTGCTTGCCACCTGTATGATAGACAGAAAAAAGGAAACCGAGAGGAAAGGAACAAAATGGAGAAAAGAAAGGAAAATCATACAAATGGACTAAAGAAGAGGTTTAAAGAATGATTAATCAAGACAATGATCTATGGCAGTGTTTTTCCAGCAATAGTGGAGCAGTGCCGAATCCCGGTGATCTGACTGGCAGCACCCAGTTAAGCAGCATTCCACAGTCAATGGATCAAAAGCTGCCTCATTTCAACACTGGGCGCAGTGTAATCCAAGAACTAATGCCAATCGTCCATCATCCGACAGTCGACAATCAAGTTACAAAGGAGCAAAACTGTGTGCTGTGAGTGTGTGCTGTAAATTGACCAATCAGCATGACTGACTGACTGAATGAATAAACAGCAATTGGACGGCAATCAAGGCTTAACAAGAAGCTGACACAAAGTCTTGAGTATCAGTTCACCTTGTTGTTGGTGGAGCTGTGTTTCTGTGGCTGAGGGGGTGGGTCTCGACTGGGACGCTGCGGCCCGTCACTGCAGTCACTCTCACTGTCTAAGCTCAGTCTGTGAGGAGCAAATGTCAAACAATTAAACCCTGTTAGAAAGTTAAGGGATAAACCCCCCCAAAAAATGTTGTTGTTCCAAACCTGTACGATTTCCTTCTGCAGAACACAAAAGAAGATATTCTGAACATTGTTGTCGTTTCAGTTCCAATTGACTTCCACAGTATGAACAAAAAAATACCATGGAAGTCACTGGGAACTGAAACTGTTTTCTCACCAACATCATTCAAATATCTTTTTTTGTGCTTCACAGAAGAAAGAAAGTCATGCAGTTTCATCAGTGGGGGATGGGTAATTTTTTCTTTTTTGGATAAGCCATTCCCTTAAATTTGCTGCATACAATTAAATGCATTAAATTACATTTCATTTTAAAGAATAATTCTAATTAACAATAAACACTGAAAAGAAAATCCTATTCTACCAGTCATCTCACACTTCCAACCTCACAAAAGTAAGTCTTTCAAAGCAGCTAAGCAACACTTGAGCGAGATGAAGAATAAAGAGAGGCGTATGAAGTGAAGTGTTTACTCTGAGCAAACAAATCCGTTCTCCGCCTCTGCTAACATTGATTACAGGGACTTAAAGCATCTGAAAGACCTGCTTAAACAAACATTGACGAGAAAAGGAGGAGAATGACCTGGAGTCTCGACTGGGCAGGTTGTTCTTGACTGGCGTCTCTTCGTCTGAGCTGCTATCGTCATCATCAGACTCCTCCGACTGGAGGTCCTCCACCATAGAGCGCAGCGGGCCTACAGACCAAAGTCCACAATAAGCATTTGCAAAATCTACAGTGGTTTGGTTTAACTTTCAAACTCCCACTGAAGCGTGTCATTTCTGTGCCACTAGCTTAACCAAACCCATCAGCCATTGGTTAGATAAACAAAATGTCCCACCCCAAACTCACACTATTTGTTATGTCAATATTTTGTGTCAGGCTGGCTGTTGCAAATTAAAATGGGACTAAGCCAGTGACAAATTACCCACATCACCATTTTAAAAAAAAGCCCTCATTCCTTCATTTTAAAAGGAAGTGCCTGTTTAACACATCCTTAACACTCTCCAGGGTAATCAATCAAAACAGCAGTCTGTTACCCTCGAGTTAAAGTATAGAAGGGAAATCTATTTATGGATCTGACTGCTTCTTATCAGGACACTCCCTGCAGTAAAAGAGCAGATCCTACCTTGGCCTTGTTTCTGCTGTGGCTCAAAGTCGGAGTCGGAGCTGGACTCTGAGCTGGAGCTGGAATTAGATGGGCTGGAAGGTGCTGACTGCTGTGGGAAAGAGTGGACAGGATACAAAATTAAAGATTTTGTTGATCACAGGGTTTGGTGACCTTTTTAACAGTGTTAAGTTTCATTTGTATATTTTTCACAATACATTTATTTACAAATACATTGTGTAAAAATACAATTTAACACAATGTTAAAAATGGCATAAATTAATAAAAAATTATATTTATTGTGAAAAAAAATCTAATTAAATTTAACAATAAAAAAGTTTGCCATCACCTGACTCATTTTAAACACATTTTATAAAATGAAAAATAAATTAATAAATTAAATGAATTAGGTGTTATCTTGATTTAAAATCCAAAACAAATCTATTATCACACAAGACTAACCTCAGATTTAGACGAGGCCTCATCTTCTGAGTTGGAGTCATCGGATTCCGGAGGCTTCTTGGACTCCTTGACCTCCTGGGTCTCTGACTTGCCCTTGGCCCAGCGTCCCTTCTCTTTAGAGGCCTTCTTATCCACATATCCCGAGGAGATGGTGGAGGAAGATGCAGTCCGGGGGGAGGTGCCAGTGAATCCCCCACTGCTCGAGTCTTTTGACCCCTCTGAAACCCCCTTCTTTGGCTTCTTGACACTAGGTTTGGGTGACTCTGCATTGGAAGGTCGTTTGCTAGGGGCTTTTCCATCGGCCGCTCCACCTCCCCCTCCACCACCCGCCGACCCTGCCCCCCCTCCTTTAGGAGACATGCCTTCCATTTTGGACTCCTTCAACGTGAGTTTGGGCTCCTTGAAAGCAGCTTTGGGCAGGACTTTGTTCTCTTCTTTCACTTTGATCTCTTTTTTTTTGGATGAGGATGATGAAGATGAGGAAGGGTCACGACTACTTTTGTTGCTGCCATCTCGGTCACCGTCCCCTTTGGATGTGGCCTTGCTCTCAGAGTCTTTTCGTGGCCGCTCTCGATGCTCCTTGGCCATTTTGTGCGATTTGGACACTTTGCTTCCCTCTTTACTGGGCTCCTATAGGAAACAGTGTTAGTTTTTAGTTTTTTACAGTCTCAGGCCCTAATGATATTAAATATTAATATAGATTTTTTCACACGGTGCTTAACCCCTGGTTATCGTCATTCTAAACCCCGCTTTTAACTCTGGGTAAAGGAATATTTCACACTCGCAATTTAGAAGCGGAGTTAGCACTGTTTTTTATGAAACCCTGCTCTGGTGCAGAGATAGTGCCGCTTTTGTGGTGTTAACCCCATGTTGCAATGCAAAACATGTGAATTGAGAGGCGATGTGGTGTTAGAATGTTATTACTACATGCTAAGCAACTGACAGCCAATAGCGTGCCTCATATTCACGCGCTTTGGGTCATGGAAAAATGCCAAACAGTGACGGAAAGCAACTGAAGAATTGGAGTGAAGAAGAGACCTTTTCTTCTTATTTTTATAAGAAAAGTCCATTCAGAAAAAATAAATTATAATTATATTACAGTCGGCAATGTGTAATATGAGGACGCGTAATGCTAGAGCCTTTATGTGAACAGGTTGCGTGCTGCGTTCGTCCAATCAATGGCATTGACACTGCACATTCCTGTACATTCCTATACCCTGGGTTAAGTACGTTAACCTAGGGTATAGGAATGTACAGTGTGAAACGTCAGTTTATGAATACCCAGGATTAATTATTAACCCCAGATAAATTATGAGCAATTTAAAAACGAGTTTAATAACCCAGGATTCCATTTACCCCGGTAATAAATCAGTAGTATATTATTACTATCGGTCACATTTATCATGGTATAAATTATCAAATACAACAAAACAACACATGCCTTTTAGGATAAAGCACACAGTTTGACACATTTAATAATAAAATCATCACAAAAGGCCATTAAAGCATGTTTTAACTGTGAAACTATAACCCATCTGTGACCTTCACACAAAGGTCATCTGCTGTATTAATGAAGCTGTGCTGAGATTAGGACTGTTAAAGCTAATGGGGATGCTGGAAGACGTCCAACACTGGATGATCACAGTAAATCAACAGCGAGCGACTGACCCTCTTTACTGCACTAATGAAAGATGCTGCAAAGTGACCCAGACAAAGCTCCAGTGCTTGGATGATAACTCGAAGGTCATTTAATAGAGATATGACACATGTCCTACATAATGGACTCTTAATTCCCACTGAAACGATCTAATCTGCTGCTTAGAAGTAAACAAAAGGGAAGAATAGATGAAGCTGTGATCCCTTAATATCTTGACAGGTATCCAGTATTCACGCATGATCAGATATTTGAGAAGAAATACAGAGGGGTCCAAAAGTCTATAATCAGAATGTAATGGTTTATTTCAGATTATATTTTAACAACTTAAATTAAAATAAACTACTGTTCGAAAGATTCAAAGATTTTTATGCTCAAAAATAGTCAAATTGTATTATTCTGCAACATTACAATTTTAAAATAACTGTTTTCTATAATTCTATAATTTACTTGTTTGTTCAGCACATCCCACAGATGCTCGATTGGATTGAGATCTGGGGAATTTGGAGGCCAAGTCAACACCTCAAACAACAATTGTTGGTGTGCTCCTCAAACCATTCTTGAACCATTTTTGCTTTGTGGCAGGATGCATTATCCTGCTGATAAACCAATGCTTAGGTAGGTGGTACATGTCAAAGTAACATCCACATGGATGGCAGAACCCAAGGTTTCCCAGCAGAACATTGCCCAAACGTGCCGACTGTTGGCGCTTTCAGTGGTAGACAGGGGTCAACATGGGCACCCTGACTGGTCTGCGGCTATGCAGCCTCATATGCAATAAACTGAGATGCACTGTGTATTCTGACAGCTTTCTATCAGAACCAGCATTAACTTCTTGAGCAATTTGAGCTACAGTAGCTCGTCTGTTTGATCAGACCACACAGCCCCCATCTGCCTTACGTGCATCAATGTGCATTGGAACCTGCCCTTGGATCATGACCCTGTTGCCAGTTCACCACTGTTCCTTGGACCACTTTTGATAGATACTGTCCACTGCAGACCAGGAACACCCCACAAGAGCTGCAGTTTTGGAGATGCTCTGACCCAGTCGTCTAGCCATCACAATTTGGCCCTTGTCAAACTCACTCAAATCCTTACGCTTGCCCATTTTTCCTGCTTCTAACATCAACTTTGAGGACAAAATGTTCACTTGCTGTCTAATATATCCCACCCACTAACAGGTGCAGTGATGAAGAGATAATCAGTGTTATTCACTTCACCTGTCAGTGGTCATAATGTTATGCCTGATCTGTGTATTACATCACACTTTTTCTCCATTTAAAGAAATTCAAAATCTTAAAACGTTTATTTTCAGGTTTAATACTGATTTTCTATTGATCTCATAATTTTGGACCCCAATGTATAAAAAAGAGAGACAACAGCACATGATTCAGATGATGGCACATTTTTTAAATAATTTTTCAGACCTTTGATCCTTGTGAGGTCTTGCTCTTCTTAGGGTCTGAAAAGGCAGAAAGTGGGATAGTTGGAAGCATGGGGTAATCTGGGCTGGGTCTCGGGACCACTTCTGTTCCCTCTGGGACTACCATGATCTGAATGAGAGATTACAGCACACATCAAAAAATGTAAAGTTTTCCTTACTAAACTGTGCAAAAAAACAACTTAATGTTGTTTACATCTAGATATAATCAGAAAAAACAAATCCCATAATACACCACTCACCCCTCCAGCCTTAACCAGCTTGCGACGGAAGTCACGAGTGGGGTTATTAAAGGTGAGTTTCTCACAGCGCAGATGATTGACAGGCGGGTTGCCCTCCAGGTTGAGGAAGAGGTCATAATTGAAGCACACCTTCTTTGGCTCCTCCTGTGTGAAACGCAATATTCAGTGATTCCATAAATCATCTCATATTAAAGAGATTTCTGAGAAACGCTCCCTTCATTACTCCACCTCCTAAAATGCACAAACACACAATGAAGAGTAGATGTCTCTTTAACACAATAATACTTGATGACAAAAGAACAAGGAAGAAAAATTAACAAACACCACACAAGAGTGTATATAAGCAAGAGTTGGTTGTTAGTCGCCAGCAGCACACTGGTCCTGTTATCAAAAAGTTTATATTACAACAAAAGCATATCTTGGTTTTGTAAAACATAGCAAAACCAATGTTAGTGGCGGATGGAGCAGAAACACCACAACCTCTGTGTCGGTTTCATGCCTTCCCACTTATGTCTCTCCAGCGCTGGAAAGCTTAAGCATAGCCCTTCTCTTTTGTAATATGTCTCTCAGCCATCTCTCTTTCTACAGTCTTTCTTCAAATCTTCCTCTTGCTTACTCTCTTTCCTCCCCCATCATGACTGGACACACCCCCCTACTGCTGATTGGCTACAACTGTGTTGTGGTGCACGGTTTAATGACTTGCTTTAATGAGCAACTCAAGCATTGAAGTGATTCAACAGAGCAGCACTTCTAGCACTTCTTTCATGGGGGGCTCAGCCAGAGCTTCATTCAAGATTTAAAAGCAAAACCTCAGCAAAGATCAGAATTACAAAATCAAACACCCAGATGAACATTCTCCACCTCAATCTTTTTATCTCTGTTCTTCAGCATGCAGAAATCGGTGACTTGCTGAAAACAACTCAGGAAAACATGATTCTCTGAAGGCTGGGGATGTTTCCCAGACAAGATACGACAGATACGGTTGCATATCACAAGCCTGTGAGTCAGTGGGTGGGCTTGAAAAAGAAAGTGTTATTGTTTCGCATGATGCCAGTTAGCTCATGAGGCAAATCTTTGTATGGTGCCAGCTTAATGTTAAATGTTTTTTAATTTTTTATTAAGCACTTTTACACAGCTGGCCACTGAACAAAGTGCTGTACAATATCTAAAAACATATAAAGACAATTACAACCAACAAAACACAACACTAAAACCACAGCAAAATAAACCCCTCAGTTTTAATACACAAACAATTTCTATACCCCGCTGAATGCTAATGCGAGGAGGTATTCCTTAAGCTTGTTTAAAAACACAATGTGGGTGCCAATCTGAGAGGAAAGGGTAAATCGTCACTACAAAAAACTCAATCTCCACTTCTCTGTTTATTTCTAGGAATCGTCAAAACCAGTTGGTCAGCTGACCTTAAAGACCGTTTTGATGCATATTTCTCAATCAAGTTCACCAAATACAATGGCGCCATACTATGCAATGATTTATGAACAAAAAACAAAATCTTAAACTTTATTCTGTGATCAATTGGTAGCCATTGTAAAAAACTCAATTGGAATAATATGGTCTCTCTTATGAGTACCTGCCAAAAGCTTCGCAGCAGAATTTTGGACCAATTGTAAGCAGTTAAGCAATGATTTATTTATGCCGACATATAGTGAGTTGTAAATATGAAAGCATGAATAACTTTTTCGAGATCACACTTGGACAAAAATTATTTCACCTTCACTATTAATCTCAAGTGATAAAAACAAGATAGAGTAGAAGATAGAATAAAACTTGAGATCACCGCCAAAAAGAATTTCGAAAGGGGCTAGACCGCCCAGATTGGCAAAGTTATTTGGGACTCCAAACCATGCAACTTCAGTTTTTAAAAAATATAGAGATAGCCATGATTTGATATCATGTATACAGTCCCACAACGACTCGATTTGCTTCTTACTGTTCTTTTTCAGAGGAAGATACTTGACATAGACTTAACGTCAATGAGGGGAAGTTCACAAATGACAAGACAGAGGAAGAGAAGCTGATGCTCTGATGAGTCACAGAGTGAGAGAGGGATGTGTGGGAATAAAACTTATTTAAAAAGAAAAAACTATAGAAAAATGATACAATAGCAAAAGAGGAAAGGAGAGTTACAGGAAGAGACTCAGACACCTCACCTTGTTTTTGAAATAGACCTCTATGGGCATCAGAAAGCCAGCATAACCAGACTCCTCAACCTTGTATGGGGGCTCCTTACACACTGTAAAATTAATATATTATTACGTCGAAAATTGCAGCATATACTGTATATTTACACATTAAAATAATAAAAAAAAAAAAACTTTATAACAATGACATTTATATTTTTAAGTATCTTATGCTCACCAAGGCTTCATTTGTTTAATCAAAATACAGTAAAAACAGTAATATTGTGAAATATTGTTAACATTAAGTATTATTTAAAGGGATAGTTCACCCAAAAATGAAAATTATCCCATGATTTACTCCCCCTCGAGCCATCCTAGGTGTAAATAACATTCTTCTTTCAGACGAATACAATCAGAGTTATATAAAAAAAAAAATCTCCTTTATGATGGATAGATGCACTTTTACGGACTTCAAAACAGAAACAGCCATTCACTGCCATTATAAAGCTTGGAAGAGCCAGGACATTTTTTAATATAACTCAGATTGTATTTGTCAGAAAGAAGAATGTCATATACACCTAGGATGGCTTGAGGCGGAGTAAATCATGGAGTCATTTTCATTTTTGGGTGAACTAACCCAAGTTTGATATTGTTATTCATAAGGGTTGTTTTACATTTTTTTAAAGTTTGTTGGAGTTTCTTTTACAAATACAAAAAGGAAGGCTTTGCTCATTAATATTAATTATTGCATCATGTTTGCTCTGATTGGCTGAAAGGAACATACTGTTATGCGTGCACTGATCAAAAGCCAATTCAAATACAGTTCATGAATATTTATTAAAATGACCTGACTTGACACTTCAGGAAGGTTACCAAGCAGCACCTGCATGACTAAATTTAGAGTCACACACTAAAAGATTCATTTAAATCAGTGTTTTGTACTAATTCGCAAAGAAAAAAATTTATTTTATATTATCAACCAAATAATATCAAATTAATGGTACATATTCAAAATATCTCTCTATCCATATTATAATCAAGTAATGTGAATAAAACAAGGCTCTCTCTTATCTTAGACCAGCACTGTTAGTCCAAGACATGTGACACCTGGAACGCATGAAGTGAAATGGGTTGATGTTTAATCTACTGACAATAGTTTCATTTCACCAGTCATCTGAGGCTACCTATTTGTTGCCTAAAGAACTGATTTAGCATCAACAACGAAATACTAGGCACTGGTATTGTACCAAGCCAAAGTTGATATTGATCCAACTATATACTCAAATATATAAAAAAAAAAAAAGAAAAGCATGCTGCGCTTCATGATGTGTAACATGTCATGTGGCTCTCACATGCTGTTTTTGAAGACTGAACTATGAGTGGTGGTGCAATATCCGATTTGTGAAATTTACCCCTCTTAGGTTTAGGAAAGCTCTCATGCAACCGGAAGACGACTTTATCCACAAAGTGCTGTATGTCGCTGTTCTCGGGACCTCGCACGAACACCATCCAGTCATGGGTGAAGCCCTCTGATGTCACCTTCTTCCTCAGCTGGGCCCGGTGACCCAACTCAAGCTTTACCTGAACCGTGCACTGCAAACACAGAAACACATATTAATTAAAAGGCTGAGGTCAGTTGAAGTTCAGTAGAGGACACCAGCGGAATACACACACACACACACACACTTAAAGTATCAATAAGATATTGACAATGAGAAAGACGTAATATCCCATTTAGTATGTACATGTATGTATATACAAATAACAGTAAAGTCATTGTTACAAAATATTTCAATATTTCAAATAAATCCTGTTCTGTTGAAATCCTAAAAATATTAAGCAGCAGAACTGTTAATAATAAGAAAATGTTTCTTGAGCATCAAATCAGCAAATAGCAATGCAGCTTTGCTAAGCATAAAAATAAATGTAAAAAATCTAAGAGAAAATCTTAGGGGGTTCTGAAAAATGTAAAAATGCAGAAAGATTTGTGTGATCAATAGGTTTAGGGGTAGGGTTAGTGTAAAGGGAGAGAATATACAGTTTGTACAGTATAAAAAAAATTAAAAACAAACATTACATCTATGGAACGTCCCAACAAAGATAGCGAACCAAACGCGTGTATGTGTATAAGAATTCAAAAACTATGCAATTTATATATTAATATTTATTCATTCATTTAATTTATTTATTTAGTTTTTTTTTTTTTACATTAAAATAGCCTATGTATTATATTGTATTATTAAAGTGCCCCTATTATACTATTTTAAAGGTTCCTAATTTAGTTTTGGATGGTTCCTACAACAGGTTTACATGCATCAAAGGTCAAACAACGCTTTAACTTTCTCATAATATACAGTGCACATCACCACATTTTTCACATGTTCAATGATTCTCAAACGACTCATTGGATGAATCAGTCTCTCTAAATCCCACCTTTCCGCGAACCTACTCTGCTCTGATTGGTGAGATGGCCCATTCTGTTGTGATCGGTCTACCGCTTACAGCGCTAAGGAAACTAAATGCCCCATTACCAAGACTGAATTTCAGCTCCCGAGGCTTCCTAAAGCTCAGTGATTGTACACACTGTAAAGACAGTATCGACGGTGTTGATTTACCATATAAAGCCGAGTGTCAGTCTAATGATGAAACACTGGAACAACTAGCTATTCAACCTGAACCTCCAGCGCAAGGATGACTTGAGCAGGATGTTTCTCAGTGATACGCTATTCATTTTGGAGGTACATAATGAGATGCTGCAACTGTAATTCAGCATCAGCATCAACAAGAGTATGTCCATCAACAAACCCCATGTGTGTATTTCTCATTTATTGAAGTGCACATGCGGGAACTCTACCAATAACGGCGCATACGTTAGCCGAGCACTAACGTGAATGACTGATGTAACATTAAAGTTTGTAAAACAAATCTTGCTTCATCCTTTATCTTTACTCAAAGTAGTAAGAATGACAGACAATCTGCATTAATAGACACAGTTTTGGGTAATAGTGGCCCACAGCCGATTAGCAGTAGTATTTCAGTAAGACAGTAATAACATCAGTTAGCCAGAAATTTACACAATATAATTCACAAACTACGTATTTTGAACACCCGGTACAAAATATATACATCAACAATTTATTATACTTGCAGGTTGTGATTCTGAGGAGCAGGTTGGACCAAATAAAGTGGGTACGGTCCCATCTTTAATGGATAAGCCTTTTGTAAATCCCATTTAGACCTCACTGAGATTTGAGAAGCAATCATCAAAAGGTTATACTGATGTGGTATCGCTGTGGGAATTTTAACCACTGACTCTTAACATCCTCATCCTTTGATAGTGTTTACAAAAAGAATTTGCTTTTGCTTTTGCAGAGCAGAAAACCGCATCCTCACGACATGTACACAACACCAGCTACAGCGTTTGAGAGCGGGTCAAAGTAGGTATGACACCACAGACGGGCATTATGAAAATATGTTACCCAGTGATATGTAGCCGTAACAAAGTGGGATTCGAATTACTGACAACTCGTTTAGACAGTTCAGAGCAGATTCTTTCTTTTGAGAGACATTAACTTTATTTATCGTGCACTTTCAGCTTCACAACTTTGCAGATTGTTTACATTCACAGACAGTTACATTACACATTCCATGAACAATAACATTCAAAAACGCATAACAGGGCCCATTTAATATCTCATATTAAGAAAGAATTTTTACGCAGTGGTGTTTTTTTATCCTCCTAAAAACAGACAACAAATGGATAATGGACAACCATCACATTGGTAGATCATCAATGGGGTGTCGAAATTAATTGGTGCATGCGGACGTGGACAATTCTGCGTCGATGCAGTAATAGACCATAATCGATTATAGCCTACTGACGTTTCTGACATCATTCGTCACATACGTGCTTCTCGCGTTTGCAGAAAATGGCGGAGGGAGGCGAAACACAAAAGCGAGTAGTAAAAAAATGCACCCACTATTTTAACATTTACAGCATGTGAGTGTGAGAGGCTCCATGCATGCGTTTACGAGTGTGTGAGCGTTACTGTAACTTGACAGTTTCATTCAATTTAGTATTAAGTGTTTGTTAGTTCTAAATGGTACAGTAATATTGAAAATTGAGTATCACAGTGCGTTCTCTCGAATCGAAGACATGATCATCGTGATCGAACTGAATCGTGAGACCAGTGACGACTCACACCCCTAATCGTCAAGCTGTAGGGAATTTTCTTTGTGGAAGACTGTTTTATTTGAGAGAATTCATATAGCTGATATAGCGGAGAAGAGTTACTAATAAAAGGCACCAAAATCTGAGTAAGAATACCTTTCATACACATGCTCAAGCTAATCATCTGTATCATCGACTGGTTCTGCCAAATGGCCAGAAAAAAGCCATCAAGGGAATTCCTTGAAAAGCAGCCAGGAAAAATGAACACTGCCCACATAGGGTGGAGACGGGCCAGACTGGGTTCAGGTGCCCAGAGATGCTCAGCAGCTGCTGTTGACTCAAGCCCATGAACTCGCTGAGATTTAAGAACCGGAACAGAGAATAAGATTGAGACAAGCCTCTTTTTTCCCCCACTTTTCTGAAAGATGGTAAGCATAAGAACGAGTGGAAGGAAAATCTTATTGGCTGCCGTCTGGCCTGTTCTTCCTTTCACCATAAAGCCCTTTAACTCCCTGCGTTGGCTGACTCTCTCACGTCTCCGAGCCAAAACCTGCCAGCCAGTCCTCGACGCTGCCAGGCATCAGAATAACCCCTATGAGGCCATCTCTCATTCACTCACCCACAAGCCCCAGCCGTGTCACATACTGTATATAGACAGACAGTGAGACAAAAGCCTGGCTACCCTCAACGGCAAGAACCACTGCTCTTTTTCCAGAACTTGCCATTTGTAATTTCATCACAGCAACAGTAACTTGCCTTGAAGTAACAATTACAAACGCTACTTACATAAAGGCTGTTCCACCCCGCCTGAGCGGAACCATTCGAATATGAAGACGATATGGGACAGACAGGAGACGTACACAATAAGAGATTCAATACATGACCACGCTAATCCCACGGTGAAAGGGGTAAAAAGATCAAAAGGTCTTTTTGAAAAGGAGTAGATTAAACAGGAGGACAAGCAAACACCACTGGCTCCCGGTCTCACAAGACAGAAGGCGCAGGTCTCACAAATCCCCAGCAGAGACACACACATCATTTTTTGATATAAAACGCGAAATAGACACAAAAGTATCAGACTGGATTCCTCTCAGGTCACTGCTATGATACAGATTATCAGTCAAGCACATTAAAAATACAAGCAGGTCACGTGTAAACCAACAGGCGAACGACAAAACAACAAGTCTCAGAAGAGTTGCTGCAATGTTGTTGTCAAAGGCTGGAAAACATGAATGAATGAAACAAGAACATCAAGTAGATTTCACAAAAATCTCCAGAAGTGGAAAGACAAAACGGAAGTTTACAACTTGCCCTTCTAAAAATCACACCGAATAATAAAAAAAAAAATTGGCTTTTTGTTTTGGGATTTGCTTTCATGCGCAAGTATCTAACTCATGTAACTGCAAAAAGTAGTCTAAAGCAGGACTATGCAAGTAAAAGGAGGAAAACAAACAAAACCACCGGACTGATAATGGAAGTAATGGCTAAAAAAATAAAAATAATATGCCTTTTTTGTGACAGTACTAACATTGTTAGTTCATAAAAATAAAAAAAGGATAAAACAGTAAATGTGAAAAGACACTATATATAAAGTAAATAGAAATACCACTACAAAACTGCTCATTAAATAGCTCATTAATATTAAGCAGTAATGGTTAAGCAAAAAAGTAATATGATTTTCTTTCTACAACGTGACAGCTTTATGACAGTACTAACATTATGTTCGTAATAACATGTAGTCAAACTGTCCAATCAAAATACCACAATTGTTGCTATTGCATTAAAAAAATTGGTGGTCATAAAGAATGAGTTACACTGTAGCATCCATAGTCATTTTGAAATCACATATTATTGTGTAATCATTTTACAGTAGTAACAATAACTGTAGTGGAAGCAGATTCCTATTTTTGTAATGGGACACTCAATATTATTATTAATAATAATAGGAAGAAAAAAAAAGTTTATTTCTACATTTTTTTTTTTTTTTTTTTTTTTGTAGCAGCAAAAGCAATTAACCTTCTGCAGACCACAGACACAAGGAAGAACGTGTAAAAAATAGCCAGGATGTTAAGGCAATGATATTCATCTACAGCATATGATCACTGCTGCTGCTCATAAATCATATTGCATAAAAGGGCAATTAATTAGCCTTGGAAGGAGACAGATTCCCGCTTCAGGAGCCCATCAGGGACCCCCACCCTCAGAGCAGACCTGTGCAATGCCCTCAGCCTTCAGTGAGCGTGCTCTGTCAGGAACACTAATACATGAAAATGCATGTTCCTCATTTCCTCTAATAAAAGCCGCAGACTGTAGTGACTCCCGGGCCAGAGAAGCACAGGACAAAAACACTCTCCTTTGTGTTTCTGCTGGTACATGCACGACTTGCCTACTGCAAAAGCTGGCGCACGCATCCAGCCCTTTAGGCTGAGCTGATGTCCCCAAATACCGATGTAGCTTTAATATGCGTGGCCAGCTCGAGTCAGATAGCTGAGAGGAGGGAGGAGGGAAGAGGAAGGGGGGTTATATGGGTCCGATCCGCTGCTTTCACGAGCCCCAAGTGTCCACATTCAGTTGCAATGGTGGATTTCTCTAAGCGCGCGCTTACAAAAGTTGACTTCGCTCCATGCAACAGCAAAAGCGTTTCATACTCTACCTGATTCTCCATAGTTCACCGGCCTGATGAAGGTCCTGTTTATTTACAGAAGGCTTTTGAGCGGCTGCTCCCGACTCTTCATTGTGTGTCAATTCCAGCCCAAAACCGGAAACTAGACGGTTCCCCTCCCCTCTCCGGACCTCTGGCATGCACCCAAAACAGAAAGCGTTTGTGACCAATCATATGCCGCTTTACGCCACCCAACCAATCGAGAAACGCGGTGGGCGGGACTTCCCACGGGCTCCCAGTACTGGTGGGTAATAATTAGAGATTATCCGAACCGATGGGATGTTTTTATTTTTGCAGTCTAGTAGCGCTCCAGAACGTGTTGTTAGTTTTTTCCCTGAATGATTTTAAATTCCGCATTTGAAAACAATGCATGTTACACACAACTGTGTTGTGATTGGTTAGTTGAGGACATGCCTCTGTTCTGTGTTTAATTAGGGGATTACAATAAATACTTAATGCTTAGTGATTTCATTTGCCATTTGAAGGGACTAATTTAATATGGAAGACTGAGGCTAGTTGCCACACTTTTTACTATAGTAAATATTTTGCAGGGATTTTTTCTTTCTGTAAAAGCACTATTAAGGCCTTGGCTAAACCGGGAAAAATCATTCATTTAACTCACTTAAAAAAAGTTTTAAATAAAAAATGGTCATTTAGCACACGTTAACCCAAAAGGGGGAATGTTGTCACACTACGGTAAGTTATCACGATGGAATCTGGCTATAAACAGCCTATTATAGGCTGCAAATCAGCTAAATGTAAACGGTAAACAAACATAAAATGTTATGATAGGCCTATTAGAATTTTAGTTTAGAGGACAGAATTCACGAAAAAGTATTATTATTGCTTTAAACCACTTGTCAGACATAAAAGCAGAACTGTACATATATATTTTTTGTATTTCAGCAAAAGGTAGTGATGAGGTTGACGAAGCAGCTCAACTGCACTACACCGATGATGTACGCTTGATGGCGCTGTGTCAGAAAGAACAGAGGCTGTGCTATTTGGGTGAAGTATCCATAACCTGGAGTTGACCCCATTTTCTTTGTTTTCTACATAAAGCGCGCAACAAGCAGCGTCATTGTAAGTTTTTGTCTCTTGCTAGTTTTTGACTTTTATTTTAGTGTGCATCTCATGTCGCTTCTTTGAAATACTTTTAAATGACAGCAAACACTTAAATGATCTCACACCAAATGCATGTCCAACCTTTTCAGAATTTATATCAGTCTTTTCCACCGTGAAGCCATTGAAAGGTAGATCATCAATACACAATATCATACGCTGATGTGGAGGTTAGAAGTTAGCACACAATATATAGATATGTAATACATAAAGTTATTTAACAAAAAATACAGGAAAATAAAATTATATTTAAAAATCCCACACCAAAATGCACATAAATCCCAGTTATTGCTGTGAGACAATCATTCAGATCTCACATCATACAGTACATGATTAGACTAATAACGCCTACATTTTAATCATTCAAGTTTCACCCATGAATAAAATACAGAATGTTTTGTACATACATTCAATCCTATTAAAACAGTGCAAATATTAATTTTCACATAACAACAGTATTGGTAATTGGTAACTTGTTGGTAATTATGAGAATACAAAGTCACTTTCATGGAAACATTCAAACACAAATACTTCAGTTTCAGATTCTGTGAGAAATGAGGAGAAAGTGCCTGAAACTGCAACCATTTCACCACAACATGCAGCACATGTTTCATATAACAAGTTTCTCTTCAGTGTTCACTGTAACATTTGGAGTCTCAGGGTATTGATCTAGGGTCATCTCCTTCCAGTCCATATAAAATGTATTCACCAAGATTTGAATGGTAAAGGCTGGTCCTAGATCAGCGCTACACCAAGCAGTTTTAAAAATGAGATAGCATCTGTTCATCTTGTTGTGTCTGCTAGCATCTTTTCCGGGTCTTTGTGGTTCCTTTGAGGATTATGTAAGGCAGTCCAATGGCCCAGTTATTCCGTGGCCAGTACTGCAGGTCAGGGAGGGAATAAGGGATTTCCAGACTAGCATCCATGTAAGCGACCAAAGTGGTACCATAAGCCGTGGCCACCACAATCAGAATGTGCCTGAACAGAGAATTAGAGATTAAAAAATAGATTAACATGACAGTCATATATATATATATATATATATATATATATATATATATATATATATATATATATATATATATATATATATATATATATAGATAGATAGATAGATAGATAGATAGATAGATAGATAGATAGATAGATAGAAACTACGATTCCAAAAAAAGTTGGGACACTGTACAAATTGTGAATAAAAAGGAATGCAATAATTTACAAATTTCATAAACTTATATTTTATTCACAATAGAATATAGATAACATATCAAATGTTGAAAGTGAGACATTTTGAAATGTCATGCCAAATATTGGCTCATTTTGGATTTCATGAGAGCTACACATTCCAAAAAAGTTGGGACAGGTAGAAATAAGAGGCCGGAAAAGATAAATGTACATCTAAGGAACAGCTGGAGGACCAATTTGCAACTCATTAGGTCAATTGGCAACATGATTGGGTATAAAAAGAGCCTCTCAGAGTCAAGATGGGCAGAGGATCACCAATTCCCCCAATGCTGCGGCCAAAAATAGTGGAGCAATATCAGAAAGGAGTTTCTACTGTAATGGAAATCACAACATGGGCTCAGGAATACTTCCAGAAAACATTGTTGGTGAACACAATCCACCGTGCCATTCGCCGTTGCTGGCTAAAACTCTATAGGTCAAAAAAGAAGCCATATCTAAACATGATCCAGAAGTGCAGGCGTTTTCTCTGGGCCAAGGCTCATTTAAAATGGACTGTGGCAAAGTGGAAAACTGTTCTGTGGTCAGACGAATTAAAATTTGAAATTCTTTTTGGAAAACTGGGGCGCCATGTCATCCGGACTAAAGAGGACAAGGACAACCCAAGTTGTTATCAGCGCTCAGTTCAGAAGCCTGCATCTCTGATGGTATGGGGTTGCATGAGTGCGTGTGGCATGGGCAGCTTACACATCTGGAAAGGCACCATCAATGCTGAAAGGTATATCCAAGTTCTAGAACAACATATGCTCCCGTCGTCGGACGTCGTCTCATTCAGGGAAGACCTTGCATTTTCCAACATGACAATGCCAGACCACATACTGCATCAATTACAACATCATGGCTGCGTAGAAGAAGGATCCGGGTACTGAAATGGCTCCAGCTGTTCCTTAGATGTACATTTAACTTTTCCGGCCTCTTATTGCTACCTGTCCCAACTTTTTTGGAATGTGTAGCTCTCATGAAATCCAAAATGAGCCAATATTTGGCATGACATTTCAAAATGTCTCACTTTCAACATTTGATATGTTATCTATATTCTATTGTGAATAAAATATAAGTTTATGAGATTTGTAAATTATTGCATTCCTTTTTATTCACAATTTGTACAGTGTCCCAACTTTTTTGGAATCGGGTTTATATATATATATATATATATATATATATATATATATATATATATATATATATATATATATGTATTAACATGACAGTCCAGAAGTCTGGACAATGTGGCTTAACCCTGTAAGGCCTGACATATGAAATAATAGTCAGAAATATCTATTTTTTTAATAGATTTTTTTATTGAACCTTTAGACAAAGTGTTAAATATCTAAAATACTTTTTGTTGTGTATCATATTGATACATCAGGTTTTTATGGGTCATATAGTATTATACAGGAGAATATGGAACTCACACTCAAAACACCTCAGTTTTATTCAGAGGCACAAACTTGAGCAAAAAATATGCAGTTTGGTGCAGTTGCTGATATTTAAATGACCAAAAATTAAGATGAAATTCTGATAGCTTGTAATGTAAATTAATGTAGATTTTTATCTACAGACTACAGTAGTGGCCAAAAGTGAATTTTATATATTTTATTTTAAAAATATTTTTAATATGAGGGTAGAACAAAACACTAAACTTAAGGTAAGGTATTTATCCGACAAACTTATTTAGCAAAAAGGCACTACAGCTACAAGGTTTATTTGAATATGCAAAGCAAAATGCATTAAAAAAAGCAATCATTGACTAAACGTAATCAATTATTCATATTTTGTAGGTTCTCTCTTGTTTTTGCATGTGTTCATAATTTATTTGACAGCCTGGCCAAAAATTATGTCTGCATAATTTGGCATATTTCATTGCGTTAACACAAATAATAATAATAATTAATAATATTTGAGTAAAGGGTGAAGATGTCAATTTTCTTAGGCCACTACTGTACTTGCTTAAAATTCAAATAAATATCAGTAACTCTGTATCTCTAAATAATGTTATAATGCTTTTATTGTGGGTGACAAAACATGTAAAATAAATACATTTTAACATGATATTTCTAAAACCTGATGTATGGATAATCAAATAAACCTAAGTTGCTTCAGTCTGGAAAGTGTTCATCTTGAAATATTACTAACAATATAAAAGTTATTCTTACATCAATAAAGGCAATTTTTACAGTTGTACGAAAAAGCCTTTTACTTGCTAAAAAAGTATATACGACATAAAGAACATTTTTAACGGCAAAGCTTTGTTTGTGTTTACAATCTAGAGGCCTTCGAGATTTGCATATTAATTAAGATTCAGTGGGATTTATAGGGTTAAATTGTGCTCAACATACAGCAGAATAGCATGGCTCACTCACCAGATACCGTGCAGATAACAGAAGTCCAGTTTCTGCCAGAAGCTGCAGCCGAAGCGATCGCTAATCCAACAGGAGATGGCCAGGACCCACAGGCCAGTGGACGCCCAGGCCAGACGCAGCACTCGCTCATCTGTGCAACTGTTTGACAAATAGATCAGTATTGAATGAGAGTGAAAACAAGAAATACAAGTGGACAAAAAGTGACTGTTACAACATCTGAAAAAGATGAATGCACATCCTTTACCTCCTTAACTCCACAAACAGAGAGAAGAAGATATGGATGGCAAAGCAGTTGAGAGCGTAGGCATTGGCAGCAGGTTTGACAAAAGAGGACAGTGTGCTTATGACAGTGATGATCAGGACCACACGAGAGAACATTCTCCTGAGAAAGGACAAAACAGAACGAGAGACCACGCTTTAGACTGCAGATAGTCTAGTCATCCAAAATGTTCAAAATAATAATGAAAAATCAGGGAAATATATAGTTTGGGGTCAGTAACATTCTTAAGATGTAAGTTTAAAACATCATCAAATCATCTCATTTAGCTTTCAAGCATTTAAATATTAATATAAGGCTGGATGGACCCTTACTGAGAAAGCTGTGGAAGCCATCTCTCCCACAGTGAGATCAGAATATGATGCTGCAGGTTAAAACAGGGTTACTGTTACACAAACGGAAGACTGTAAATGGATCCTTGAATTGCTCCTATTTTTACAGAGCTGCAGATGCAGATTTTTTTTTAGAAGGAAGACAAGTTCATGCCATGAACCATAGAAACTGACCTTTCTATGTAATGGCATGGTACAGACCATGGTACAGAAACATCAAAAAATATGTAATTGTTACCTGTCCTTAACAAAAGATGGGAAGTGTCTGCGTGGGAACCACAGGGAGTAGCCAATAGCCAAAACCCACAGGATTGACAGCTCGTCCAGCATCTGGCCCATAAAACTCAGAGTCATGTGAAAATACATGGAGAAGATACCTGGAGAGAGAGAGAGAGAGAGAGAGAGAGAGAGAGAGAGAGACCTGAGAGTGACTACAGGTTGACTTCACAGGTCATGTACATACCATACAAATTAATTTTATTGAGGTTAAGCAAAACACCTTTATCTACATTCTTAGCTTATTCAAAGTGTGCTTATCATAGCAGTTTTGACAAATACAGGAGAAAAATTATAAATAATTATTATTTATAATAATATTTTATACGTCTTTACCATTTTTAAAAAATGATAATAATAATTTTAACATGGTTTTCTTGCATTTCTGGTGTATCGATTTGCAAATTTTGCATGTAAACATTTTGTTGCGTTTTCTAGTTCATATAAAATCACACTGGACCCACTTTATATGAGGTGGCCTTAACTACTATGTACTAACATTTCAATTAATCATTTGATACAATGCACTTATTGTGTACATACATGTTTTTACATTGTACTTACATTTTAATAAAATTGACCTGCATGTAATTACATCTGTAATTCATTTCTGTAGTTACATTAATAATTACACTTCTCTTACATCTAACCCTACCCTTAAACTTACCCACACCACCACACCTGTCCCAAACTTTACCCTTAAACTTACCCACATCACCACACCTGTCCCTAACTTTACTCTTAAACTTACCCACACCACCACCCCTGTCCCTAACTTTACCCTTAAACTTACCCACACCACCACACCTGTCCCAAACTTTACCCTTAAACTTACCCACACCACCACACCTGTCCCTAACTTTGCCCTTAAACTTACCCACCACCACACCTGTCCCAAACTTTGCCCTTAAACTTACCCACACCACCACCCCTGTCCCTAACTTTACCCTTAAACTTACCCACACCACCACACCTGTCCCAAACTTTACCCTTAAACTTACCCACACTACCACCCCTGTCCCTAACTTTACCCTTAAACTTACCCACACCACCACACCTGTCCCTAACTTTACCCTTAAACTTACCCACACCACCACACCTGTCCCTAACTTTGCCCTTAAACTTACCCACACCACCACACCTGTCCCTAACTTTACCCTTAAACTTACCCACACCACCACCCCTGTCCCTAACTTTACCCTTTAAACTTACCCACACCACCACACCTGTCCCAAACTTTACCCTTAAACTTACCCACACCACCACCCCTGTCCCTAACTTTACCCTTAAACTTACCCACACCACCACACCTGTCCCTAACTTTACCCTTAAACTTACCCACACCACCACACCTGTCCCTAACTTTACCCCTTAAACTTACCCACACCACCACCCCTGTCCCTAACTTTACCCTTAAACTTACCCACACCACCACACCTCCCCTAACTTTACCCTTAAACTTACCCACACCACCACACCTGTCCCTAACTTTACCCTTAAACTTACCCACACCACCACACCTGTCCCTAACTTTACCCTTAAACTTACCCACACCACCACACCTGTCCCTAACTTTACCCTTAAACTTACCCACACCACCACACCTGTCCCTAACTTTACCCTTAAACTTACCCACACCACCACACCTGTCCCTAACTTTACCCTTAAACTTACCCACACCACCACACCTGTCCCTAACTTTACCCTTAAACTTACCCACACCACCACACCTGTCCCTAACTTTACCCTTAAACTTACCCACACCACCACACCTGTCCCTAACTTTACCCTTAAACTTACCCACACCACCACCCTGTCCCTAACTTTGCCCTTAAACTTACCCACACCACCACACCTGTCCCTAACTTTACCCTTAAACTTACCCACACCACCACACCTGTCCCTAACTTTACCCTTAAACTTACCCACACCACCACCACCCCTGTCCCTAACTTTACCCTTAAACTTACCCACACCACCACACCTGTCCCTAACTTTACCCTTAAACTTACCCACACCACCACCCTGTCCCTAACTTTACCCTTAAACTTACCCACACCACCACCCCTGTCCCTAACTTTACCCTTAAACTTACCCACACCACCACACCTGTCCCTAACTTTACCCTTAAACTTACCCACACCACCACACCTGTCCCTAACTTTACCCTTAAACTTACCCACACCACCACACCTGTCCCTAACTTTGCCCTTAAACTTACCCACACCACACCACCCTGTCCCTAACTTTACCCTTAAACTTACCCACACCACCACCCCTGTCCCTAACTTTACCCTTAAACTTACCCACACCACCACACCTGTCCCTAACTTTACCCTTAAACTTACCCACACCACCACACCTGTCCCTAACTTTACCCTTAAACTTACCCACACCACCACACCTGTCCCTAACTTTACCCTTAAACTTACCCACACCACCACACCTGTCCCTAACTTTACCCTTAAACTTACCCACACCACCACACCTGTCCCTAACTTTACCCTTAAACTTACCCACACCACCACACCTGTCCCTAACTTTACCCTTAAACTTACCCACACCACCACCCGTCCCTAACTTTACCCTTAAACTTACCCACACCACCACACCTGTCCCTAACTTTACCCCTTAAACTTACCCACACCACCACACCTGTCCCTAACTTTACCCTTAAACTTACCCACACCACCACCCCTGTCCCTAACTTTACCCTTAAACTTACCCACACCACCACACCTGTCCCTAACTTTACCCTTAAACTTACCCACACCACCACCCCTGTCCCTAACTTTACCCTTAAACTTACCCACACCACCACCCCTGTCCCTAACTTTACCCTTAAACTTACCCACACCACCACACCTGTCCCTAACTTTATATTACCCGTATCCCACCTCAATATCAGCAAAAGTGTTTTGCAATATAATATGAACACAATAAGTTCATTGTACTTATTTTTTGATGCAAGTACATAGTAGTTAAGGCCACCTAATATAAAATGGGACCATCACACTTGTTGGCTTATTTTGCCACAAACAAACAAAATCAAAAAGTTTAAATTTATTTATTTATTTGAATGAATTAGTGGATTTCAATTTAGCTGGCTTTACATTTAATTTGGCTATTGAACAATGCCCCCTACTGGATTGTTAATGTCACAAGTTCAACCCTTTTTAGATTCAACTTTCACACTAACCTACAAAGACCATCATGATCCAGACCAGATGCACAGCCAGGTTTCTTTCCTTGGCATATGGGTGCAGAAGGTAGAGCATTATGGGTGCGATCACAAAGAAGACGAAACTGCTCATCTGAAGGAGGAACAAATGCTGAATCAGACATACTCAAACTCAAATCCTATCCCATGATGCCCCTAAATGTGGTTTTGTACTAGTCGCATCAACATTTTGTATTAGTCTGATACTGAGGTAGAAACATAAATAAAACCTGGATGGGCTGAACTGAACAGCACTTGATTCTATCACTTACATTGTGCCTGAGTCACTGGCTGCAGATGTGTAATTATTGTGGGTGTAGTAATCAATGTAGTTAACAATGTCTTGAATAGGATTCCTCTAGTGTTAATGGCTGAATTGAGAATGATTCACGGTGACTAATGTGTGAAAGGTTTTGCAGCCCGTGTGTTATGCTCATACCGTGTTGAAATATTCCACAACATTCTCTGAATGTTTATAGTTGTCTTCACACCAGTCCACTTCAGAGCTCTCGTAGGAAAACACACCTGCCATTTTGTCAAAGGACGGGAATGACGGGATCTCTGAGAGAAAGAGAATGTTTTATTATTCACTATAATGATACGTCAAAAATTCTATGGCTTACTCTGTGTTGAAGAACAAAACACTTGCCATGGTGCTAAAGCTTGTTGTCTTTACACAGAGGAGCATTCCGGACTCTACTGTGACAGAATGGAGATACTGAACAAAAGCAAATCTCTGCCTTTTTGGTGTCTCTAGTAGATATGATACACAAATCTTATCAAAGGAGGGGCTGTTCACACAAAGCCCGCGTTTTTCCACTGTTTTCAATGTAAACACGTGGGCCCTCATGTATAAAACTTTACGTAGATTTCATTCTAGATGTTTTAGATTTAATGTAAAGAAATGTAGTTATTTTAAAATGTATTATAAAACCATGCGTATGCCAGAACATGTGCAAAAGTGCTTAACTCCACTAATAAAAGTGTAATGTTTAATTTAAATGTGTATATCAAAATGAAGTTTAAATTCATTCTGTTTACTTCATTGCTTCGCTCACTCCAGTAGAGAGTGCGTACGTAAGTGTGCGTAAGTATTTGAATAAATCCCGATATGTGCGTGGAAAACTGGAAGAATGGAAATTGACCTTTTCTGAGCTGACAAAGTTTTCAGACAGCCAATGTCATAGGCTATACTAAAGTGGTCTGTTTCTATAGAGTTTATCTCTTTGTTGACTTGAATTTTAACAATGTATAACGGATCACATTGTTTTAAATAACTTGTTTAAATAGGTCTTAGAGCACACGTACAGATCCAGTAGTAAAAGTGGTTATAATATGATTTTCTTAGACTGTTGGTTTTGTGATATTAATACAGCTACATTCTATCATTACCCGGCAGAGCACGCGAAAAGTGAATCCTCTGGATAATAAATTAATTGGTAGGGGAGCGCAAAGACTTGAGAAAGCACACAAACACTACAATAACCGAAACGCTGATGATGAAAATGCATCTTATATAAACTCTCTCAAATCAATACCAAACGACCGTATGCTTAAATAAAAAAAGAAACAAACTATAGCTTACCTCTCAAAAACGCATCCACCGCCGCGCGCTCTATGTGTCAGGTTTAAGTAGAGGAGAAATGTCCCCGATCCTGTTACGCGGGTCTCGCGCTGTGACATCACCTGGAGGGTTCAGGTGAAACCGAGCAAACGGTGGAAGTGCCATTCCTCCTCATTGTGCCTTTGTATCGTGAACCTGGCAGCGCGCTATGAAGACAGACCTGAAACGCGCCGTTTTACAACACAACGGCTGGCCTGGCACGCGCGCCCGCCTCCGGCACGAGCTGAGGTCAAATCTACCTCACCTGTCGACTCTTTGGCGCCCTTCAATTTATTAATCGCAAATCTCATATTCATATTTAATGCCTTTTAAAATTCGTGAAATTAAAATTCGTTAAAAGGAATGTCGTTGCCTCACACAGCACCTCCTTTACAAAAGCCTACTGGAAGTTTACCTTGGAAACCACAGTTTCTGCCATAGTTGCTCTCAGGTTACTCCACTTGTTACTTTTTCTTTGAGGAGACAATGATTTATTTCAAAGTCATAAAGTATTTTACCTACATACATTCGTTTATTTATTTAGGGTATTTAGAGTCCTTAATTTGTCCTTAATTTATTAGGCCTATTTATTTTATAAGTTTACAATTTTTTCTCCAGTTCCTCCAAACGGCTATACATATTAAATGTTTGGGTCTCTCTCTCTCTCTCTCTCTCTCTCTCTCTCTCTCTCTCTCTCTCTCTCTCTCTCTCTATCTATATATATATATATATATATATATATATATATATATATATATATATATATATATATATATATATATATATATATATATATATGACCACTGATCAGGCATGAAGTATGAATACAGGTGACTGAATAACACTGATTCTCTCTTCATCATGCGGCACCTGTTAGTGGGTGGGACATATTAGGCAGCAAGTGAACATTTTGTCCTCAAAGTTGATGTGTTAGAAACAGGAAAAATGGGCAAGCGTAAGGATTTGAGTGAGTTTGGCAAGGGCCAAATTGTGATGGCTAGACGACTGGGTCAGAGCATCTCCAAAACTGCAGCTCTTGTGGGGTGTTCCTGGTCTGCAGTGGACAGTATCTATCAAAAGTGCTCCAAGGAACAGTGGTGAACTGGCAACAGGGTCATGATCCAAGGCACACTGATGCACGTGGGGACGTGGGGCACATGGGGGCCCGTGTGGTCCGATCAAACAGACGAGCTACTGTAGCTCAAATTGCTCAAGAAGTTAATGCTGGTTTTGTCAGAATACACAGTGCATCTATCTATCTATCTATCTATCTATCTATCTATCTATATATATATATATATATATATATATATATATATATATATATATATATATATATATATATATATATATATATATATATATATATATATATATATATACACACACACATATATACATACACACATATATACATACACACATATATACATACTCCTTTTCTGGAGAGCGTAGGGCGGCGCCTGAATAATCGGCTGCGGCCCGGAGGCTTGCTCCAAACTTAATTTCGTTATACTGTACTTGTACATGTGTAATGACGAATAAACTTCAACTTCAACTTCAACTTCAACTTGCGGAAGTTTCAAATTTCAATATTTTATTCAGAATACAACATAGATGACATATCAAATGTTTAAACTGAGAAAATGTATCATTTTAAGGGAAAAACAAGTTGATTTTAAATTTCATGGCATCAACACATCTCAAAAAAGTTGGGACAAGGCCATGTTTCCCACTGTGTGGCATCCCCTCTTCTTTTTATAACAGTCTGCAAACGTCTGGGGACTGAGGAGACAAGTTGCTCAAGTTTAGGAATAGGAATATTGTCCCATTCTTGTCTAATACAGGCTTCTAGTTGCTCAACTGTCTTAGGTCTTCTTTGTCGCATCTTCCTCTTTATGATGCGCCAAATGTTTTCTATGGGTGAAAGATCTGGACTGCAGGCTGGCCATTTCAGTACCGGATCCTTCTTCTCTCTACGCAGCCATGATGTTGTAATTGATGCAGTATGTGGTCTGGCATTGTCATGTTGGAAAATGCAAGGTCTTCCTGAAAGAGACAACGTCTGGATGGGAGCATATGTTGTTCTAGAACTTGGATATACCTTTCAGCATTGATGGTGCCTTTCCAGATGTGTAAGCTGCCCATGCCACACGCACTCATGCAACCCCATCCCATCAGAGATGCAGGCTTCTGAACTGAGCGCTGATAGCAACTTGGGTTGTCCTTGTCCTCTTTAGTCCAGATGACATGGCGTCCCAGTTTTCCAAAAAGAACTTCAAATTTTAATTCGTCTGACCACAGAACAGTTTTCCACTTTGCCACAGTCCATTTTAAATGAGCCTTGGCCCAGAGAAAACGCCTGCGCTTCTGGATCATGTTTAGATGAGGCTTCTTTTTTGACCTATAGAGTTTTAGCCGGCAACGGCGAATGGCACGGTGGATTGTGTTCACCGACAATGTTTTCTGGAAGTATTCCTGAGCCCATGTTGTGATTTCCATTACAGTAGCATTCCTGTATGTGATGCAGTGCCGTCTAAGGGCCCGAAGATCACGGGCGCCCAGTATGGTTTTCCGGCCTTGACCCTTACGCACAGAGATTGTTCCAGATTCTCTGAATCTTTGGATGATATTATGCACTGTAGATGATGATAACTTCAAACTCTTTGCAATTTTTCTCTGAGAAACTCCTTTCTGATATTCCTCCACTATTTTTGGCCGCAGCATTGGGGGAATTGGTGATCCTCTGCCCATCTTGACTTCTGAGAGACACTGCCACTCTGAGAGGCTCTTTTTATACCCAATCATGTTGCCAATTGACCTAATAAGTTGCAAATTGGTCCTCCAGCTGTTCCTTATATGTACATTTATCTTTTCTGGCCTCTTATTTCTACCTGTCCCAACTTTATTGGAATGTGTAGCTCTCATGAAATCCAAAATAAGCCAATATTTGGCATGACATTTCAAAATGTCTCACTTTCAACATTTGATATGTTATCTATATTCTATTGTGAATAAAATATAAGTTTATGAAATTTGTAAATTATTGCATTCCTTTTTTATTCACAATTTGTACAGTGTCCCAACTTTTTTGGAATCGGGTTTGTATCCATGTGAATTACATTTAGTCTTTTAAGAATTGTGTTAATAAATATGACCATATTTGTGTAAGTACTAGTTAAATATGTGCCAGCCAGACAGTGTACTTCTCTTTGTTGGGCCTAGTTTTCCCCAAGGTTTCTACCTCATCCTATCTAACTATCTTTGGGTGTTTTCCCATGTGACTGTCCCCTTTGGCTCGTTTCACTGGGGGTTTGTGAGACTCCATTTTCTCCAAGCTGCTTTGGAACAATATGTATTGTGCAAAGGGCTATACAAATACATTGAGTGTAATTAAACTGGACAGACACAATCACCAAGAACATCACTAAACGTGATTAAAACAAGCATACAGGCATATTGTTGGATAATTTCCACTACTGTCATCTGATAAAATAAAAAATTAAAAAAATTAAAAAAAAAGACAATAACTTATCAGGCTGTTCAAGGAGATTCAATATGAATCATTTTAAAGCAGTAACAATAACTTGCAGGTATTTTGGTTACTATGGTAAATTTAATTTTTATAAAATCTCTGATTACCCATTAACAGAAACATCAGCCTTTAACCCAGGGGAACATGTAGGTTGGTTACATACAAGACATACTGAGATGAAACTGCTGCAGTCACCCATAATAAACATGAAGATCTCATGCAAATATCCAAGCTTAAGTCTGTATTTGTTTTCACACTTATCAACATGCTGGATTTTGCATAAATGTTTAGCATGGAAAATGAGGGATGATTCTCATATTCCCTCTTGTTGTAGTGTCTCCATGCACCTGTTAGGGAGAAAACTTTCAGTCTGAACTCACCTGCTCAACCAGTCTACCCACCTGCATAGAAAGAATATGTTTTTCTGTCATTCACTTGTCTGTCAAAGACACCTCTTTGTGCCAAGCTAATAACCTCTATTCTACTACAAATGCAATCCAAATATCACATCAAATATATGTACACAGAATTTAGGTGAGGGGGGAAGAAAGTCAGAAAATATGTTTCTATGGTGATGTTATTTAGGCTTGGTTCCAACTTTCAGGAAC
Source organism: Paracanthobrama guichenoti (assembly GCA_018749465.1). NCBI lineage: Eukaryota > Metazoa > Chordata > Actinopteri > Cypriniformes > Gobionidae > Paracanthobrama > Paracanthobrama guichenoti. The sequence goes on from CM031950.1 coordinate 8,996,995, forward strand.
AACACAGTTTACTGGCCAAGGGGCAAATAGAAGTTTTCATTGCCTCAAAAGGTACTGTATAACTACATACTTCCTGATGCAAACTTGATAAGATAATCAACACATTGTAATTTACATATTCCATACCTGAGAATATCCCTCGGTTTCACAGACAAGGTTTAAGCTTAGTCCCAGACTAAAATGCATGTTTGAGCCGATTTAATTGAAAGCAATTTGCACTTATCTTAAAATACGTCAATGCCATTGTTTTGTCTCAAGATGCACACCAGTAATGTTATTTTAAGGCATGTTTATAAAAGCTACTTAGATGTCCTAATTGAACTAAGGCCTAATCCTGTCTTAATCTAATCTTGTGGCTTAACTGTTATGTAAATTTTTTTATTTTACATATATTGATGTAGTACAGCATTGTAATCTTTTTCAGCAAAGCTCTCTTTAATACTGTTAGTACCACAGACATCAGTTTATTTTTTTGATTGAAAATTAAGAGACAATAGTTACAAAAAAGGATAAAACATCCTTCAATGCATAGAATATATTTTCTTTTTACACATACAGTTTTCAGGAAATTAGACAAAAATGAAGGACACGGCTGTGATTGCTGTTCTTCCATTAAAAACAGTTCTTGAAAAACTTTCAAACTGCACAACAGCTCTGTCAAGTGGTCATTTGTGGGCAGTGCAGAGTCTTTGTAAACAGTGTGTGCTCTCTCTTAGCCTGAAAGCTGTTCCAACTAATTCTTCTATTCACAAAAAAAAAAAAAATTATTACAAAGCTTGTTAAAACAAACCCTAAAACATCTCGTTACTGGCTTGAGTGCAAATTCCCAGAGCCTAAGAGATTCCATGAACTAGGAGGTTAAAGGTCAAACGTCAGGTGCTGGTTCATCAGTGCTGTCTACCTCGTTGGTGTGCAGACATCAGATCTTCTCCACGTAGTTCCCAGGAAAGAGACCCTCCTTCCCATGAATCCGCCCTCTCCACCACCCTGATGGATCTACAGGAAAACCAGAGGGATATTAGAAGCAATTCAACAGTCTAAATCTAAACCTCAACATTCTGTCTTATTTCCAGGTCTCACCTTCACTGATTAGTTCTATGATGTCATTGACATCAAAGCTAATTTCATCCACATCCTGGCCAAAATACTGATAAAGTGCTCTACATCGAGGGCCCTGCGGTCGGGGCTGAGGTTTGGGACGGCTAGAGGGGGCCGGTGGAGGCCGTTGGCTGATGCTCCTTTTCCGCTGCATTCTGGTGAGATTTTAGACTCTTTAGTGCTTACAAAAACTGGATTTGAGATGTTTTTGTATGTGCAAATCTATCTATGTTCTCTTACCCTGACATGCCCTGATCAGGCACATTGAGGAAGTCAAGGTTCGTGGACTGATTCTGGGCCGGCCTGGAGCCTCTTTGATTCTTCTGCGATCCCAGTTTAGGTAGAGCGTTGCTTGGTGGAGGGTTCTGCCTCACTGGCATTGAGTATGTCGCATCTCTCTGATGCTGCTTCTGCTGAGTGCCAGCCCGGTTAAACTGTGCAGCCCCGTTCTGATGGCCCCCTGTTAAAAATACACATTATAGAGGGTTACTGGTGGCTAAGTGTGTATCATAACGGTTAGGGTGTCAGCTCAAGTTTTTGTATGATCTGTATTTTTGTAATATTGTTAAAAAAAAATTAACAATAATGGGAATAATGTTTGCCAAAGCCACAGGGACTATGGACTTTGGGGTGGTACTCTGTGTGTTTCGACCGCAGGGACCAGGGTCTAAATGAAGTTCCGGGTAAATATTTCCCCCCCAAAACGCGAGGTAGTATTTTTTCAAAGTTCAAGAACTTTCAGGGGTGGTTTTCGAGAACATGCTGATTGGTTGAGTTCATGCAGCATTTTGATTGATTGACTCCACGCAGCATTTTATTTCAACCAGCATTTTTTAAGTCTGTTGCGGCGCATGCAGAGTTGTTTGCTATTCGAATCAACAATGCAGTTTAGAAAATATGGCCGATGGGCCGACAAGGTTTAGGTTTTATTAAGCTTATATGCAGAGGACGAAATCCAGTGGGAACTGGAAAGTTGCATGCAGTCCTACGTCACCGGACTAATCTTCACACAAATGCAGACAGCAACAGATCTGGGGGAAACTGGGCTTAAGTCACTGTTGCCCAAGACTTATTCCTTAAGGCCAACCAAAGTAGAATGTGTTTTGAGTTTTGGTTCCTCCTAAGGTTTATTTACTCTCAGGAGTTTTCTCTTGAAAAAGAAGTGTGCTTAATTGTATGGAATCGTATTGAATCTTAAAATATATATATATATTTTTTTTTTTTTTTTTAGTGGATAATATAGTATAAAAGCCACTTAAGTGTACCTCAAGAAAGTACACTTTCATGACTTAACACACTTAAGTACACTTAAAAGTGCACTTTGTAATAATGTCAATTTAAAAGTTACTTTAAAGTACATTTTAAATCACGTTTTAATAATCTTTTGTTGTGTTTTAAAGAAATATACTTGCTTTGATGTGTTGTTCACTAACATACTAACGCACGTGTAAAGTTAATATATTTTTATTATACCATGGTCTGTCTGAATACTCGATTCTGATTGGCTGGAAGGTGTGCGATAAAACCGTTTAATGCACAGATAGTTCCAAGTCAGCTGAATCATCATTCTATATTAATGCGCTGTTTTCATTAAAGCGCACACACAGAGAGCATTACTAAAATACAAATATATTTAAATATATGACATACACACTTCAATAGATTACCTATATTTTAATTTACCATAAATGCTTGTCAGTACATTCAACAGTACACTTTAACCATATTTCAAAGACAATAGAAGTAATTATGAAATGACACGTCGATGTAGATAAACTTTATTATTAAAGTAGATATTAAACTATATTACATTTTCATTTATTTTGCAATTAACATGCAATTCAGTGTCTGCATTCAGGTCGCACTAATGTATATTCTTTTAAATGATACTATTTCTGTACTCTTTAAAAGTATGCTAAAGTGTAGTTTTTTCACAAGGGTTGTCTTGCCACTGTTGCTTTGTTTTTGTTCATTCGAGATAAGGGCCTCTGTAATGCTCCGTAAAGCACGGATCACAGCATACATTTATAAAACATCATAAAACTTCAAGGTTTTGAGGTTTCAAAATTTGGATCAACTTTGCAAGGATTACAGCTACAGCAACTGAAGAATATAAATTTGTCCACATGGTTCAACACCGCAGTTACAGCGCAGAAATTCAACTTGATACATAAATTAGGAGCTTTTATACCTCTGTGCCGTGGCTGGCTTCTTCCTCCAGAACTCTGTGGTATTCCCTTCCTGGTTGGCTCTGGAGAAAAACAAAAATCGAAGCTCAATGAAGAGATTCTGTGCAACAGCTGACACTTCATCCATCCAACCATCTTACGTACTGGATGTCTTTGGTAGTCCATCTGTTATAGAGACAGAAAGGGTCTTGGATGCAGGTTTGATCACAGCTGCCTCAGTCGGTCCCCTCTGGAATACCACCACACGGGTGCCGCCTCCTCCCCAGCCCTCCTTTTTCACACGATACTCCAGCCTGCACAAAACATTGCCATTAATTTATGCTCTGCACTGGAATGAGATAAATGAGAAATGAGAGAGAGTAATCGCCACCTGTCGCTGAAGGACAATGAGAGTTTACTTCGGGTTTGCTCCTCATAGCGCTTGCACAGCAGACTGATGAACTCAGTCTTAAACGTGGACTCCAGCAGACTGTCATACTCAGTTTCATGAAGGATGAAGAAGTCATCTTGCCTTGTGCTGGAGGGAAATGAAGAAAGACAGTTTTTATATTTCCTAAAACTACTAGAATGTGAAGGTTTCAATACAACTTATATCGGAACCAACCAATATAATTCCAATAATAAGCATTTGATGATTGTTTTTTAGGGCATTTCTAGGGTGGTCTTGGTGTTTTTGCCTTAAATATACTACTGTTCAAAAGTCTGGGGTCAGTAAAATGAATGCTTTCATTCATTTCATTTCATATATATGAAATCCAACAAATTATGTTTTATCATATGCCAGGAAAAACTCATGTGCGCAGCTCCAATGGTGCTGGACGACTTATATGCCGAAGAAGAAGAAGAATTATGAACAATTAACGACAGAAGATGAAAGAGGATATGACTGATGAGATATCACAAAGCACATAAAATGTTATTATTTACTCTGTAATTGATTTTCACATTATCTTCATGCGTCTTTGATATATCATCATTAATCATCATCATCAAGAGTAGACAAACAACATCCTTCAAATCCCCCGACTTTCATTATCTCTCATACTTGATATATATGGCAGAAATAAAAGAACTGAGCCGCCGTATATATTTACTCATTTCCTGTTAGCTAATTTCCTTTGTGCGCTTTGCAAATAATTTGACCCTGCAGAACTTCCGTATAAGCTCTTCTGCTGTAGCAGCAGTGGTGGTCTGGCAGCTTGTTTGTCTCAGTAATAATTCTGCATGAGTGTACACAGTACAAACGAGCAGCTTTATCGCATTTGCTCAGGCCCAGACAGCAGCATAAAGGAACGAAATAACACAATGATTTTCGGTTGTATATCTTGCTGATTGTAGCTAAATGTGCAATGCCTTTGGGATTATGTCAACTATGCAGTTGAGACTACTATGCAGAAAACCTTCTTTTACAAGTGGAATATTTCCACATTTACAAATCATCTTCACAGCTGATCCCTGTTAAATAAGCAATTTGTAATTGCTACAAAAATTCTCTGTGTGTCTCTGTGTGTGTGTAAAGCATGCAAAGCTGAATTTTCATCAGCCATTCCTCCAGTCTTCAGTGTCACATGATCCTTCAGAAATCATTATAATATGCTGATTTATTATCAAAGTTGGAAACAGTTGTGCTGCTTTATATTTTTATAACCTGCGATACTTTTTTCAGGATTCTTTGATGAATAAAAAGTTAAAAAGAACAGCACTTAATTAAAATCAAAATCTTTTGTAACAATTTACACTACCGTTCAAAAGTTTGGGGTCAGCATTTATTTTTATTTGGGGGTCTTTTTTGAAAGAGATTAATTCTTTTATCGAGCAAAAATTTATTGAATTGAACGAAAGTGACAAAGATTTGTATTGTTAGAAAAGATTTCTATTTTGTATAAATGCTTTTTTCTTTTTACTTTTTCTTTTAACTTTTTCATTTATCAATGAATCCTGAAAAATTTATCACAGGTTCCTGTGAAAATGTTAAGTAGCACAATTGTTTCCAACATTGATAATAGCTGAGTATCAAATCAGTATTTTAGAATGATTTCTGAAGGATCATGTGACTCTGAAGACTGGAGTAATGATGCTGAAAATGCAGCTTTGCATCACAGAAATAAATTATATTTTAAAGTATATTAAAATAGAAAACCATTCTTTTCAAATTGCAATAATATTTTACATTACTGTTTTTTTTCTGTATTTTTGAACAAATAAATGTAGGCTTGATGAGCATAAGAGACTTCTTATATATATATATATATATATATATATGTGTGTGTGTGTGTGTGTGTGTGTGTGTGTGTGTGTGTGTGTGTGTGTGTGTGTGTATGTGTGTGTGGTTCCAGCACAATATACATTACAGTTTATACCTTTAAAACGGGCAGTATGAGGCAGCAACTTACCTCAAAGAGACTGAACGGATACTGCCAATGTCCAGCTTTCTTTTCAGAACTTCCTTTATCTGGCCCTTCTCTGGTCCTTTCTTTATCTTTTCCCGACCGATTAGGTAGATGGATTTCGGTGTCAGTATTAGATCTCTTTTTATAGGCTAAAAAAATCAGCAAGAAATAATTACAACTTATTTTTGCCCTTATTTAATCTATTTTTAATAATAAAGAAAAAAAATATTAATCAGCACAGCCGTTTTTCAGATTGCTAATTAGAAATGTTTCCTGAGCAGCAAATCAGCATATCAGAATGATTTCTGAAGGATCATGTGACACTGAAGACTGGAGTAATGATGCTGACAATTCAGCTTTACCATCATAGGAATAAATTACATTTTAAAATATATTAAAATAGAATAAAATAAATAAATATTTCACTTTATTACAGTTTTTATTACTTTTATGATCATCAAGGATGCATTTATCTGATCAAGAGACTTTTTTTAGAAACATGAAATAAAATCATAATTTTTTAAGCATAAAAATTATTTTTGCTAATAGTTTCTCACCTTGAATCTACGGTCAAACTTGGTGACCGAGTCTGCAAAGTCAACACGCTCCCTCTTGGCCATGAACTGCCGGAGTTCAGACTTCTCTTCCATGCCCAGGTAATCGCCAACAAAGTTCCTGTTTATACTATTCCTACGTCGTTCTTTAGAGTTATACAGTATATCAGAGGCTGAAAATAAGAAAGACAGAGAGAGAGAGAAAAAAAAAAAGTGCGAGCGCAGAATAAGTGTGTTGTTTATTTTTATGTGTATTAAACAATCCTGCCATTAGCTTAGCAACATGCTAACAGCAAACTCTTTTGAAATCAATAGGAATTGAGTCTCAAATAGTGGAGCACTATTTGGGCCCTATAATACACTCGGCACAATGCAGCGCCAGGCACGACGCAAGTGTTTTTTGCTAGTTTCAGCCTGACGCAGTTATAATTTTCATGTCCTGCGCCACGTTGTTTAAATAGCAAATGCACTCGCGCCCATCTATTCGCCCATGGGCGTGCAGGTCTGAAAATGAGGTGTGTTCAGGCGCATTGTTGGCGCGTTGCTATTTTGAGGCAACTGAAATTGACTGTACCATTAACCAACAAAAACCTGGTCTAAAGTCAATAGTGCAGTATTTTGTGTTATTTAAAGGGTGCGTTGGTAATATGCATCTATAGACAAGTGCACAACACACGTTCACTCTGCTTATTACACACACAGAGGCGTGCAGTAGCACATACACATTTTTATATATGAAAAATAAAAGGATTCCTCTCTGGAGAAGCGTTGTCTTTCCACTCGCAAATTCCACCATGTAAATAGCGAATCCGCCATGGCGCTAACGCAACTGGCTTTTAAAGAGAATGGGAGATGAGACTCTGGTTTATTGTTTTATTGCACGTTACACCCAAAACAGACCCATTATTCATTAAGACAATAGGGACAACCCTTTTCGACCATGCGCCGGGCACGCCGGCCATTTTCATTTCCGTCTTTAAACTAGCAACAGTGAATTTCGGACATGCCCTAAGTGCACTTGCGGCGTACGCTTTAGACCACGCGCTTAGATCATTAAAATAGGGCCCAACGTGTGGCACATGGAGTTGTGCTCCAGATCGGTCACTTATAAGGTTCTATGGCCTCTTAGGATGCTGCTTGTGTGGGCAGTAGGTAGCTCACTAGGTTTTACAAACTTCTACTCACCTTCCTCCCGCATCTGTTCATATTTCCTCCTGGCGATGTATTTCCTCCATGCCTTCTGGATGGTTCTCGCAAATGTGTCAAACTTCCTCTCTCGCATCTCCTCCAGCAAAAATAGCTACAGTTAGAAGAAATGGGAGTTGAAATGAGAAATATTGTTTAAAGGTAAGTCAAGATTTCAGAAATTATTTATATTTTAGGCCTTTGTATGGTTGGAGGGGACTTTTTAGGTGATTTCTGAGCCTCACCGACTCTGGATTCTTGATGAAGACTTTGGTGCGGCCCATTTGGTACTGATCCGTGTCCATGTTTACACAACGCAAGAGGTGCAAAACGCCCTGCTGTTCCGCACCACGCCAATGTGGCCATGTCTCTGCTGTAAGGATGGCATACCTAGCAAAACACAAGCGTGATTTAGTTACCTGAGATACTAGCACTGAGATTAACACCCCTGGGAAATCACACCTAAAATTAGCATTAGTATCCACCCTAAAATTAACACATCAGAGATATTTCCACTGAGATTAACACCCGAGACTAATTTATTTGAGCTCCCTCACTTGAGGTTAATTCACTTAACTGGAAAACCCCAGAGCTAAGTCAAGTACTGGACTGCAATGCTACTAAAATGTCCATATAAAACACATTTGCAAAGATGTTTCATCTTAATCTTACCTCTGTAAAAACTTCTGGAAGATTCTACGATAGGCAAAGCCGGCACGTCGTACCCTAATATTTTCCCTTAAGCCAAGATATTCCACCTGATGTTTCGCTCTGGGACCATAAAAGTGAAATTTATGAATAGTAAGTTTTGAGTTCGTTTGCACCATATCTGGACTCTGAGCATGATGTTTTATTGCACAACTCACCTACTCTCCTCCCAGTCCTTGGGCCTCTTGGTCTCGTTGGGTTTGATGCAGCGGATATAGTGCGGTGTGCACTTCATCAGTGTGCTAACCAACTCATTGGCTTGCCTCTGTGAACCAGACAGTCAGTGAGTGACTCCAAATAAAGGAAATGTGACAGGTATGCTGATCCTCAGACTTTATTAAGGACATTGGTCTTACTTTGATCTTCGAGCCAGCAGTGGTTGGTCTACCTTTCTTTTCTGTGTTGAGGTTTTCCGGGAAGAGACTTCGGATGAAGTCACTGCAATGCCAGAGAAATAAATATTTTTATTTGAGGTTACGGGAAAAAGGGATGTGTCAATTTGCTGGTTTTCAGTGAGGAGAAAAACAGGGAAAATTAATTATGCTCATCTTTCTTTGTTCTGTTGTTTCTTTGGCTTTCCATTACATTACATTTTCTAACCTTTACCAGACTTAAATACAGCCCATCAATATGGACAGTTCCAATGAGAGAGAAACAGAGAAATAGCACTTACTATTGGCTGCTTTGCATCAGTTCTATGAGATCAGGGAAAAGCACGTCTCTGTTTCTCTCGCAGAAACCGTTGATATCGTACGACACCTGATTTGAAAAAATGCATTAATGCTACAGCACTGTTATAGTTTTTAAAAGTCTCTTATGCTCACAAAAGCTGCATTTATTTGATCTAAAATACAATAAAACAGTAATATTGTGAAATATTATTACAATTTAAAATGACTGTTTTCCGTCTGAATATGCTTGATGGCAAAGCTGAATTTTTAGCCGCCATTAATTACTCTAGTTATTTTCTATTAATTATTAGTTTTCAGTCACATGACCAAAATCATTTTAATATGCTGCTCAATAAACATTTCTTATTATCAATGTTGAAAACAGTTGTGCTGCTTAATATTTCTGCAGAAACCATGATTTATTTTTTTCAGGATTCTTTGATGAAAATTTTTCTGACATTATAAATGTCACTTTTGATCATTTCATGCATCATTGCTGAATAAAAGTATTAATTTCTTGATGACCTTAAAATCTAACACACATGGACTAAAAGTAACAAAAGTCATAACACACACCTTGCCAGCATAGTGGTGAATGACAAAACCAGAGTTCCAGTTGTTGAAGTGTTCGTGCGTCCCCACCGCAGCCTGTAGCTTCTGAAGCAGAGTCATATCAACACCCTCTTTGGTGGCATGCATGGTGGCACACACGTCATCCAGCACGCTCATGATGCCGGGAGGATTCTGGGATTGAGGGGGAATGGAGTTACAGCTTAAAAAGCTAATAAAAATAATATCATTATAAATTATTATTAATGTTAAATATAGCACAGCCCCTTTGCAGGCTTACCAGTTTATTTTCTATTAAGTCACACACAACTTTGTTGTTAAAGTATTCTATGGGTGTCCATTTGATGCCCTCCTGTACATACTCTTCCTGTGGGAGGTAAAAACAGTCTGTCAGATCGAGAATTTACACACAGCAGGACAGATGCTAGTGAAAAGTGTAATGAATGATTTGTTGTTGTTGTTTTTGTACCTGTTCTGCTTTCAGTGTCAACTCAATAAAGATCTGCTGTAACTTTTCATTCACAAAGTTGATACAGAACTGTTCAAAACCATTCCTCTAGAAAAAATAGATCATTTTTATTATTAATAATAATAATAATAATAATATTCATTTAATATAATTAATAGAAGTAATTTGATTAAAAATTCAATTACATTTTCACAGAATGTTACTTTTTTATAAAAACGTTCACGTCTGTCACTTTAAATTCTCAAGCTACAGTGGGATGGATTCTGATTGACTGTTAATGTTTTTATCATTTATCAGCTGGATAAAATCGTTCTGAAAATAATTCCAACAATATAATTTCTCTGTGCCATTATCATTATAGCTGTGTTGTGAACTCTTTCAACTTTCATATTTAGAACTATATCTTTATCGTTATCTTTATAGTTATCGTCCATGGTGTGAATGGGCCTTAAGACTTATTAAAAATGTTTTTGAAGAAGTATCTTATGCTTACCAAGTTTGAAATGTATTTGAACAAAAAAATAAACCCTTACTGTCCCCAAGCCTTTGAATGGTAATGTATATTAACAGTCAGTTAATGTTAAAATATGCAATGACAATCAATGAAAGGGAAGAATATTTACTTGGAAAATCTCAAATCCATAAATATCCAGAACGCCAACACTGAGCTCTTCAGTGGGTTTCTGTATGGCTTTATTTATTGCCTGCTCAGACAGAGAAAGACAAAATTAAAAATTTTTCCTAACTAATGGTTACTGTGCGTTTATATGTCATTCACTAACCTCAACTAGGTAGTCAAACAGACGAGCATAGAGAGCTTTGGAGAGAGCGTCACGCGTGTGGCATGCTTGTTCCCTGTTCAGAGTCACATCAATGGATTCAGATTTACCACCCCATTTGGAGTCCATTTTCCTGCTGGTGAGTTTCTCCTGTAGACGGTTTTGGTCGATGCCCAGCAGGTAGGCAGGGAAAGCCAATACTGGGTTGAAAGCAGGGTAAAAGATGTCAATGCAAGGTCTGAATAAAATATCTTTGAAGACAGAAATAATTAGTAATTATTTTGACAGTCAATGGTGATCTCAAAACAGCAAACAGGGAAGCATTTACTTCATCTGCATATCACTCACAGTCCGTGCTCTCCACCTGCCCGTAGTTTCCTGCCTCAATGAAACAAATGGTGCCCAGATGTAAGATGCCAGCTACAATCTGCAGCACCTGCTTCTGAATTATCTCTGATATGCCGATCACCTGCATGGCTTCCTGTAGATCATCAAAACCCAAGGTCAACAAAAGTCTAGGTGGCTGAAAACTGAAAAACTGAGTTAAAGTTGTGGTCAGAATTATTGGCACCCCTGGTAAATATGATCAAAGTAAAATGATCAAAGTATGATGGCTGTAAAAAAAACAAAAAAAAAAAAAAAAACAATTCTAACCTTTCATTGAAGTAAAATAATGGAAAGTGGGGGGTAAATCGAATTATGAAATAAATGCTTTTCTCCAGAACAAGTTGGCCATAATTATTGGCACCCTTTTAAAATTCGAGGCGGTTGTGCCGGTGCGATCATCAACCTGAGGGTTAAATGCTTTTTGCAACTTTTTTTTTGCCAAGATAACAGCTCTGAGTCTTGTTCTATAATGCCTGATGAGTTTGGAGAACACCTGACAAGAGATCAGAGACCATTCCTCCATACAGAATCTCTCCAGATCCTTCAGATTCCCAGCTCCATGTTGATGCTTCTTCTCTTCAGTTCACCCCACTCATCTTCTATAGGGTTCAGGTCAGGGAACTGGGACAACCATGGCAGAAGCTTCATTTTGTGCTCAGTGACACATTTGTGCATTGATTTTGATGTTTGTTTTGGATCTTTCTCCTGATGGAAGATCCAACCACGGCCCATTATAAGATTTCTAGCAGAGGCGGTCAGGTTTAAATTTTTTTTTATCTGTTGGTATTTGCTAGAATCTATGATACCAGGTATCTGAACTAGATGTCCTGGACCTCCAGCAAAAAAATAGGCCCACAACATTCAAGATCCAGCGGGATATATAATAATCGTGGGCATGGGGTACTTTTTATCCCTGTTTGCACCAAACCCATCTGGTAGGTTTTCTTTTTTTTGTTATATCTGACCACAGAACCAGGTCCTGTCTGAAGCTCCAGTCGTGTCTGACAACTGAATATTCTGGAGTTTGTTTTTGCATGAGCGAGGAGGATTTTTCTGGAAACCCTCCTAAACAACATGTGATGTAGGGCTTGCTTGATTTTTTTTCCTTTTTTCTTTCTGATCCCAGGACTCAACTAATCTCTATAATTCTCCATCTGTGATCCCTGGAGAGTCTTTGTCCACTCAAACTCTCCTCTTCGCCTTGCATTAAGACACTATAGACACATGTCCACTTCCAGGCAGATTCGTAACATCTTTAGTTGACTTTCTATTTTGTGAAGGTCAACAATCTTTTGCTGCACATCAGAACTATATTCTTTGGTTTTTAAAATGATAAAATTTTCTCAGTAAAATATCCAAAAACCACTAGGCCAGTGTTATATATTTTGTTCAATTGAGTACTTACAATATCCCAAATTTCCAACTATTTGAAAATCGTGAGAAAATTGCTATTTTAACCAATGAACCAGGACGTGTGAGGGAGTCGCCTGTCAGTTGCGTCATATCTGCGTTACCCTCAGTTTCTGGTTTTATTTTGCAGAAACTCTTTACTCTTACGCAGTGTGCAACACGTGTCATAGCACCCATGAGCGAACCCACAGAGTAACGTCATGACAATTTTCAACACACTCAAATGTATCGAATATGATAACAGAGCTGCGTTACCTCATACTCATGACTGGAAAAGCAGAAATGGAGCCGGCGACTGTGGCATAATAAAAGTCCCGCTTCTCACGAGGCATTTGTTGCGTTCATCTTATTAACAATCAATCCAGCGGCCTTGCTCAGCTCCACAACACTCGGGCCTGCTCACACTACAGTAACGTTAATAACTGCATCCATGAACATGATTTCTGTCCGAGTCCTATCCCGATTCTTTTCCACCAGCTATGAGGTGAAGACCACATGTCATCAAACTACACCTTTGTTTTGAATAGGCGACCTCTAGCGGGCGAAAAAGTTACATAGTGCACCTTTAAGGGAATTTGGCCTTTGTGTTTCCTCATATTTATACTCCTGTGAAACAATTTCATGTTCCTAGCCACCCTGGTGTGCTAAAAAATTGAAATATTAATGGGAATATAGTTTATAGATATTTTACTCATAAAAAATTCTAGGGGTGCCAATAATTGTGGCCAACATGTTTTGGAGAAAAACATTTATTTCATAATGTGATTTTCCCCAAAATTTATTTTTACAGCCATCTTTGATCATATTTACCAGGGGTGCAAATAATTCTGACCACAACTGTTCTCTCAATGTATTTGGTTCGTGGAGGTGACAAACATAATCTGGCATGGTAATATTGATGAAATTATGTACCATGGTTTCCTGGAAGTCTTTGCTGTCATTAGTTCCATCCACCTTGTATGTTCCAGACTGGTTCAGGTAGTAGAAGTAATCTGGGGTCATAATTCCCAACTCTTCCCTCTGCTGAGGCGTGCATCCATCTATTAGCTAAAAAAAAAAGAGTGGTTTATTCAATATTTATTCAAATGACTTATCAGAATTATGTGAAAATTGTGTGTTATATGTGTTAATTTATTTTTGATGGTGACTGTTGTGGGATTTTCATTCTTTGTTGTTCTGTAGTATTTTAAATTTTTATTTTCGGTTGCTTTTAAACCCTGTTCATCAAAAAAGGGAAAATTAACAAAAGCTTTTGTCTAGACCTTGGTAACTATTTAAACTCATATTTAATACTTTAAAAAATAATAATTCAGAAATGTAAAATTTAAGACACTATGTATTTCTATTAATTTTCCAGATGCCATTCTGGGAAAACAATGTTAAATAATTAAAAATATATTTATTAAATGTAAATAATAAATATATTAAATAATTATTTAAATATCACATATTTAATTGATTTTTGATGTGACTGATGTGTTTTTTTTTGTAGTGTTTTATTCCCTTTTCTTATCACACTGTTAAACTAAAAACAAAACAGAACAACAAAAATTCCCCTGTTCCTCAAAGGGAATAGGATAACTCATTTGTTTCTTTCCTACCTGGTAGAAGATGTGAAAGCTCCTTTCATTTTCATTCTGGCTCACGACTCTTGATTTTTCCAGCAGGAAGTTGGAGATCTTCCCTCCGTCTGGCTCTCCTCCTCGACTAAACTGGATCTCAAAGTATTTGCCCTGTCAATCGAGCTAGTGTTACTAACAGTAATGGAACACAGGTTTATGTGTTGTAAATTCATAAGACTGAGCTGGAGAGAGATATATATATATATATATATATATATATATATATATATATATATATATATATATATATATATATATATATATATATATATATATATATATATATATATATATATATATATATATATATATATATATATATGAGTGTGAAACGCACAAAACGGCTTGAATTGTTGTTACGGACGGTCTTCGCATTGCCAAAAGCTTCCAGCAGAGGGTTTGACTGCAGGATAATATCCTTCACATGCTGAACAACAAAAAACGACACAGGACAGGTTTTAGAACTAAGACTTGCTTCTTAAAAGGTAAAAAGGTATTCTAAACACCGTTGTTACCTGTACTTTAGCTCCTCCCCCTGATACTTTTGAGATGTAGCCCATAATGTACTTAGCAGCAACTGTTTTTCCTGCCCCGCTCTCTCCGCTGAACACAAACATACAGAGGAGGTGAACATAACACATGTGACCCTGAGTCAATACATCAGTGCTGTTTGATTTAACATTCTCACATGCTATATTCTTACAGACACCCACAAACATGTCACAGGAAAGTGTGGTTAGTAGCTTTTTTTAATTTTAAATACTGTTTCAGAGAATTGACAGCACTGGTAAACTGAATAAAATGGCATGTCTACATATGGCTGTCCTCATCCTCATTGGCTGAGACTTAGGACAGTAGGCAGTAGTAGGTAGGCAGATAGGCAGACATCAGAACACGTCTTGCGACATGCCCCAGATGCCCCTATTTGGTCAACCAAATAAATATTTCAGTGCCCATAATATCCAATAATCATGTTCAGTGGTTGGTTGAAATAATAAAAATGGCATAGTTGAAGGAATTCCGTTTATAAATGTCATTATTTTAGAAATAATTATTTTAGTTATTAAATATTTGGTTGGTTGGTTATGTCTAAAGTTCTTTCGACTTGTTCTAGTTCATTAGACGTGCTTGGTGCTTTGGAAAGGCAGCAGTGAAAGCCATTAAGATACAACATTTGCAAGCTCTTCTTTACAGCCTGCAGTAAATCAGGAAGGAAACTACACCAAGAATGGTGACCACTGCTGCCTTTTGTGGGTGTGACAAAACAGGGAAGGAACTGGCAACAGTGCAAATGGGAGCGAATATGAAGAGATTAAAAAGTGATATGAGCGAATGACACTGATACTGAAATGTTGATCTCTGCAGAAAGTCTGTGATGGCATTAAAATGCAGTGGATTTCACAATAATCAAAGTTGTTATACAGTGAAAGGTCACAGACTGAGGGAATTTATACAAAAAAAGGGGCTGGTTTCTTTGTATTTTACGCCTGAAGTGACTCCCTTGATATTCTTTCTCAAGTGGTTTTATTTTAAGGGGGGCTTGCATGCGAATGTGGGCTTGGGTTTGAATGTGGCAAGTTACAGGAAGAACATCTGAGTTGAAACAGGTAGCAAATATCATGCAAGAACCACAAACCTGATAATGACACATTGATTTTCACTGTCAATCATCATGTTCCTGTACATGTTGTCTGTTAGAGCGTAAACGTGTGGTGGGTTCTCATACTGGGCCTAAAGAGAGAGAGAGAGAGAGAGAGATGGCTGTGGATCTGACATCATACAATCATATTAAACACATGGTAAACGTGCTAATTATAGATATAATGACAGTAAGTGTTCATTGTATTTGACCTACAGCTCCCTGGTAGAGCTCAATCTCGCGGTCAGTGAAGTATGGCATCTGTTTGAAAGGATTCACCGATATCAGGACAGGCCCTATATAGGTCTTCAAATTATAGTTAAGGACATGAACAATCCAGTTCAATTCAATCAAAATGAGTTTGTTTTAATTCAGTACAATGCATTGTAGATTATGTACTGTATATTAAAATTGGGTTTAGTATTAGTCTCTTCTGCTCACCAAGGCCAACAATTTAAACAACTGTTTTCTATTTTAACATATTTCAAAATGTAATTTATTCCTGTGATGGCAAAGCTGAATTTTCAGCATCATTACTCCACTCTTCAGAGTCACGTGATCCTTCAGAAATCATTCTAATATGCTGATTTGGTGCTCAAAAAACACTTTTCAAAGTTGAAAACAGCCGTTGAAATTCAATCATGAAATCTGAAATTGGGTTTTTCAGTATGATTTGCACTGCTAGTAAAAGACAATCAGTCAGCATTTTCTGCAAATGTAATCTGGACTTTAAAAAGTTTTCATTTAACACAACAAAGACTGGCTACTAAGTGCCACGCAAAATCAGGAAGTGAGTGTGTGCTAACTGTTGAGACACACGTAAAACAAAAGAGGAAGACAAAACGTTTGATCAACATTCTGTGAGTGACCATACATCCTTAACAACACATAGTGCTAACTGAGGAGTGCAACAATCCACCCTAGAGTGATTTGATCCCTTAGCGATCAAGGATACAAAGATGTAGTCGTCCATGTATCTCTTTTTGAGATTTTCCACAATGGCATCTTCGGTGATCTTGGAGAGAAGCACCATGTCATCGACACCACTCTGCTTGACATTCTGGCTCTGCCAGTGATACTTACTGCCCTGAAAGAGAGAGAAAATAGTCACAACTTCCATTTATCAGTGAACTTGAATGGCTAATGACTTATCCAAAGAAATTTATGACATAAATACGAGTTTACGTCCTTGTCAAAATGAAATCCTTATATAGCAACTGATGTTTTTTCAAAGCAAGAATCTTTATCTTTATTTTACTCATAAATCCTAAACTACTATTTCCAAATACCCATATAAAATTGATGGAATCCATTACAAACTGAACAGGTTTAAAGTCAGAAAAGCTTATATAGTACCTATATTGAGATCAACTTGTTAGAGTGTAAATCTAATATGAAATGATATCCACAACCCGTTTTACTTGTCGCTGAACTTGATTTTATCCATCATTAATTGATAAAAAGACACAAAAATTAAGCCAGACTGACTTTTGAGGAAGCTTTTTGACATTTGTGGAGGCTGAGGGTCAAGTTCGCCCAGAGCATTTTTAATGCATCCCAATGAAAACCCTTTTTTCAAATCCACCGTTTTTATTATAAATAGGGTTTTTCAAAAACAAATTGCCATAAAATTGTTTTCATTAGTGACATTAAATTACTGTGTAAACCAAACAGGAAACACCAAATAGCATTTAAAACTGGATTTTTTTTCTGATAAAAAGGGCATTAGGTCACCCTTTCACTCCTTACAAAGGAACAAGTTTCTTAATTTAGCAAACTACACTGATATTCAAGGAAAAGACGCTGCTTTGGGAAAACTGACATTCATGACCGACTTACAGCATCCAGTTCCTCTTTCAATCTTCCCTGTTGCTGAAGTAATTACCACCATATGTAACCGCTGATGATTGCAGAAAGAGAAGGAGAGAAGCTAAAAGTTGAACTGAGATGTGCATCTATGTATGCACACATGAATGTACATACCCGATTCCAAAAAAGTTGGGACACTGTACAAATTGTGAATAAAAACAGAATGCAATGATGTGGAAGTTTCAAATTTCAATATTTTATTCAGAATACAACATAGATGACATATCAAATGTTTAAACTGAGAAAATGTATCATTTTAAGGGAAAAACAAGTTGATTTTAAATTTCATGGCATCAACACATCTCAAAAAAGTTGGGACAAGGCCATGTTTCCCACTGTGTGGCATCCCCTCTTCTTTTTATAACAGTCTGCAAACGTCTGGGGACTGAGGAGACAAGTTGCTCAAGTTTAGGAATAGGAATGTTGTCCTATTCTTGTCTAATACAGGCTTCTAGTTGCTCAACTGTCTTAGGTCTTTGTCGCATCTTCCTCTTTATGATGCGCCAAATGTTTTCTATGGGTGAAAGATCTGGACTGCAGGCTGGCCATTTCAGTACCCGGATCCTTCTTCTACGCAGCAATGATGCTGTAATTGATGCAGTATGTGGTCTGGCATTGTCATGTTGGAAAATGCAAGGTCTTCCCTGAATGAGACAACGTCTGGATGGGAGCATATGTTGTTCTAGAATTTGGATATACCTTTCAGCATTGATGGTGCCTTTCCAGATGTGTAAGCTGCCCATGCCACATGCACTCATGCAACCCCATACCATCAGAGATGCAGGCTTCTGAACTGAGCGCTGATAACAACTTGGGTTGTCCTTGTCCTCTTTAGTCCGGATGACATGGCGCCCCAGTTTTCCAAAAAGAACTTCAAATTTTGATTGGTCTGACCACAGAACAGTTTTCCACTTTGCCACAGTCCATTTTAAATGAGCCTTGGCCCAGAGAAAATGCCTGCGCTTCTGGATCATGTTTAGATATGGCTTCTTTTTTGACCTATAGAGTTTTAGCCGGCAACGGCGAATGGCACGGTGGATTGTGTTCACCGACAATGTTTTCTGGAAGTATTCCTGAGCCCATGTTGTGATTTCCATTACAGTAGAAACTCCTTTCTGATATTGCTCCACTATTTTTGGCCGCAGCATTGGGGGAATTGGTGATCCTCTGCCCATCTTGACTTCTGAGAGACACTGCCACTCTGAGAGGCTCTTTTTATACCCAATCATGTTGCCAATTGACCTAATAAGTTGCAAATTGGTCCTCCAGCTGTTCCTTATATGTACATTTAACTTTTCCGGCCTCTTATTGCTACCTGTCCCAACTTTTTTGGAATGTGTAGCTCTCATGAATTCCAAAATGAGCCAATATTTGGCATGACATTTCAAAATGTCTCACTTTCAACATTTGATATGTTATCTATATTCTACTGTGAATAAAATATAAGTTTATGAGATTTGTAAATTATTGCATTCCTTTTTTATTCACAATTTGTACAGTGTCCCAACTTTTTTGGAATCGGGTTCGTAATAGGACTTTGCTAAACTATAGGTAAGGGTAAGCTAAATTCACCACATTCGGGTTGTTTAAACCCATGTTTGGGTCAAATAATGGACAAACCCAACAGTTGGTTTAAATTTTTAAATTACATTTTTTCAAACCTAACGGTTGGGTTTGTCCATATTTGACCCAAACAAGGGTTGAAACAACCCAGCATTTGACAGAGTGTAGGTTCTATCATTAGCGCAGACTGTAATTGGTCTCATAATGAAAGGTGATTGAAATTAGGTGGTTGTCTGTGGTTATTTAGGACAGGAAACCAGTTACCAAGCAACAAACAACAGATGTAAGGAAGTTTTGGACCAGCTGTGTGTCTGTGTCACATTTTGATGTATTACATACAAAGGTTGTGGCTTACTTGGCATAATGATCTAATATAAGCCATCAGCATAATTTGAAAAATAATACAACTGTCTGCTTATATCTACATATAATAAACAGGCATGAGATGCACAATTCAACAGTTTTATAAGAAGACCTCTCTTCTTCTAGAGAAAGCACTCTAAAGTTAGAGTAGAAGAGGCTGAAGCTAAATCTAGCATGAGTCTCTGCCAGTGCTCACATTCACTTTTGCATTTAAATTTGAGGTAAAACCAGACGTTTCTCTATACAAGCTCCTTAAGGTTTACTTGCTTTTGATGCACCTTTAGGATGCTGTGAAACATACGCTGGGTTTGTGGTCTGATTTTCCGGCCTTTGTTTCAACCACAGCTCAAGCATCATGTTCTGAGCTACAGTAGAGGTATAATATTACACATTTATTAAGTGTTGTTTGATGGACACAGGAGTTGAAAGTACATTTATTGTACTCTTTTATTGAAGAGATAACAGGCCTTTCGTATCCAACTTAGGCATAAAGTGTAATGCCTCTCGCAGTTCGCAATGCTTGTGCAACGTCCGACGCCAGTATGCTTTTTTTCGTAAATTGAACTTACGGAGTACGTTTATCATGGATGGATGCACTTTTTTGAGGTTGAAACTCAATGGATCCCATCACTGCCATTATAAAGCTTGGAAGCGTCATGATATTTATTAATATAACTCTGATTGTGTAAATAAAGAATTCGAAAGGCACTCGAATGGTGTAGAAAAGTTAAAAAGCCTTTAATTCATCATGGCTTATTCTTTTAAAAAAGGAATACATAGAGGACATGTCTCATACAACATAAAGTTAAATCAAACTCTGTATGATAGTAGTGTAATAGAGAATATAAAAATACACAATTCAATATATTAAATGACAAAGTATCCAAATCAAAATATACAAGTCAAAAATATGCAAATTATTGTGAATTAAAAATTGTATATATCTTTTTTTTTTTCTTTCAGAAATAAGTTATACTATGTATTATTGAATGTATATATTATTTGATTAGCATATTTTGGACTTGCGTATTTTGATTTGGATACTTATTCTTTATTACACTACTATCATATAGAGTTTGATTTAACATTATGTTGTATGAGACATGTCCTCTATGTATTCCTTGACCTTTCTCTCCTCAGGTTGCCTTGCACAGCACCAGGTGATTGTAATAAGACTAATTAATTACTGCTTATAATGAACTTGAGATTGTGTTT
Organism: Paracanthobrama guichenoti; assembly: GCA_018749465.1. NCBI lineage: Eukaryota > Metazoa > Chordata > Actinopteri > Cypriniformes > Gobionidae > Paracanthobrama > Paracanthobrama guichenoti. The sequence continues at coordinate 9,017,676 of CM031950.1, forward strand.
GTTACTCACACCCTGACGAAGGCTTGTAAGCCGCAACGTGTAGGTGTATTTGTCACCTGTTTTTAAAAGAATAAGCCATGATGAATTAAAGGCTTTTTAACTTTTTCTACACCATTCGAGTACCTCGAGTCGAACCATCCCTTACATCCAAAGAGCACAGAGATAAGGAATTCACACCCCGTGCAGCACTTCTTTTGCATTCTCTGTTTTGATAACTCTGATTGTGTTCATCAGAAAGACAGAATCTTATACACCTAGGATGGCTTGAGAGGGAGTAGATCATGGGGTAATTTTCATTTTAAAGTGAACTAATCCTTTAAAGCCATGTTTTTTACTCATTGTACAGCAGTTACTATATAAAGGTTACCCTATATCTGAATGACATCACTATTGTTCCTCTAGAACCAGCTAAAGTGAGAAAAAAGAAAATGCTCAATCAGTGGAAAACACCATCATCTATTAATCTTTATATTCCAAAATTGGCTAATGCAGAGCATTGTGAGTCATTCAGATAATAAAAATACTGAAATTGCTGATATGCTCTTATGAAATGAAGGAAATGATGACCTGATGTGCAAGACTGACATTATTATCTCAGAATTCAAAGTATTACAGTCCTAAAATAACAGATGAAAAATACCCAGATGATCTATTACTTCTGGAGAGCAAAGCATTATGAGTCATTCAAATATTTAAGATGCTGAAATAGCTGAAATGTTCTATTGGAATAAGGGAAGAGGAAATTATACATGCAATTCATAATTGATATACAGTTCACAAACCTGTACGACTTTCTATGGAACAAAAAAGATTTGAAAAATCCAAAATACCTTATTTTGTGTTATTCTGTGACTGAAAGTCAGTCAGTCATACAGGTTTGGAACAACATGGAAGTGAATGACATGATTTTAATTTTTACATTGTGGATCAGCATCCATCATCTGACCTGTGATGGAGCTATAAGTACACTCTGAGAAAGATAGAAGCTTCAGAAAGCTGAAGAAGTGGTGAGGAAGTACCAAGACAGGAACCACAAGTCCACTCTGACATACTTCCCCACATCCACCCACCTCTGAGTGCTATTGTGAAAAAAAAAAAAACTCTGTAAACCTCTCGCCACATAGCCAAATGCTCACTTCCTTCAGAAGCACCACCCCTTACCCAAACTGCTTCTCAGCTACCTAGCTGCTTTGATCCTGACATCATGAAAGCCCTCAGCATCACCTTACCAAAGGAAATATGTGAACATCTCACCAGTTTGAAAGCGTCAGGCTTTGCTGAACAACAAGTGCACTCTGATCATAAATATACAGGATAAAAGTCACAAATACTCATGGTATGTTAAACCTTGACTAATAACAGAGGTTAATCGGTTTCCATTTAAGGAGTTGTTTGAGTTCACTTTTGTGTGATGCTGTTCTTTGAACTTCCTTTTCAGTTAGTTTCACACAACCTATACGAGTCGTCTCAAGCTTTTCGACTTTACAGGAAACTCTCCAAAAGACATCCAGATTTAGCATCTACATCTGTGTAATGAGTATGAGGAAAGTATATTTCTATGTACTCCTAGAATTGTTTTTTAGGAGCAACAACTATGTTTATAATTTACAGTCAGGTGTCCAAACAAGCCAGAAGTAATGAAGTAATTATATTGCAATGATAAACCTCAAGTGAATACATTACCATTATGCTGCTGTTTGTTTCTCCTCCTTTGCTGTTCTTCTTTAGATGAGTGTGACAATCCAAAGGTGTCTCAGCACCCTGCCATGACCAGCAGACTCTACAGCACAAGAGAAGAAAGTTTAGAGAAGCAGACTGTGAGCGAGCACTGAGCACAGATCACTTCCTCAAACTCCCACAACCCTTAGGTGAGACAAGCTGCATGATCTCTCACCACAGACACGCATATACGCCTACAGAGGGCCCGTAATTGGTCTAATTCATGTCCCTCATGATCATGCAAAGCCAATAATGTGTCGCAGGTTCCAGGTCAGCCGTTACTCTGAGGTGTGTGACACAGGATGCAGCCCCTCCTGTTGAATGGGTGACAAACTGCATGTGATGCAGAAACGATAAACCAAAACTGAACACACCCTCAATCACGTTTCATCTTCTTTCAATTCTAAATACAAAACAAATCTGATCTGAGAGTTCCAGAGGCCTCCACAGCCTCAAGTCACTAAAAATGCCAAATAAAGCCCATTAGGGCCCATCAGTACATACACATAGGGCCCCTGATGACAATTTGACTTGTTTATTGTTAGCTTATCAATACGCATTGTTTCTCTGATTCTAATTTGTTTTGCCTTTGTCGCCCTCTAAAGATGTGTGCCCAGGGATCTCATGGGAATATAATCCAGCCCTGCAGAAGAAATTGTACATAAAGTTACTTTGTAAATGACTTTGGTTAAAAAGTCTGTGGCTTGTATGTGACAGACATATGAAAGTGTGAGACAATCAATTCTCATAAGTCTTAGGAAGGAAAATATAAGAAATGTATATAATACTGATAAAATGAAACATTGCATATTATTTGTACACAATGCATGTTTTTATTCAGCATTTCAAATTAATTTCAACTGGTCTACTTACAATTTGGAGGACATAAACTACATCACAGGCACATGACGCTACAGCATGTTACTGAGTAGCATGTGAAAACAAAGTCCAAAAAAAAGTGTGACTGCATTTCCAAAGTGAATCTACAGTTATTGCAAATGTAGGAACACAGCAACATTTTAAAATAAAATAAAAGAAGTAAAAAGCTTACCATCAAAAGCAAAACAGCATTTTCATCTTTCACATAATAATTGTACCAAATATATGATTACAAAGTTAGTGTCTCTGCAGAGAGACTTTAACAACAATTCTAGTTTTCATAGAATCTTGCTTATATAGTTTTTCCTTAGCAAATGTATTACCTTTAGCAAAACAATTCCTACAATACAAAAATAACATGAATCTTGAGATTATGACAAATAAAGACATAGCACCATACGGTAGCACCACAGATTAGCCACCAGTCCTTGAATGGAGGCCATCTCCTCAAGATCTGCTCTTCAAATCAAACATTCGACATGCGCTGCCAGGACCCAGGACAGGGAGAAGGTCTGTTATGGCTCTCTAACGGCAATTAATACTAGTAAATTTAGACAAAGCTGATTCAATTAAATAAATGTTGATATTTGGAAGGGATTCCAATCAATCAACATATATTATGAGAAGTTAAAAAAACTTGGAATAGTTCACCTACAAAATTGAATCACCATTATGCTGTTCCAAACCCTTATGAAACAATATGTTTTATTCTTATGAGGAATGGACCCACATAGAAATTGCAACAAAAAAAAAAAATGACTTCCACCCTAATTCTTCCCTTTACTCTCATATTTAAGCCATTTCTGGAATATCACTGCAAACAATGACTTTCATTTTGGTATTTTACTCAAACAAACCTATTGCGATGCTCTACAGGAACTAGAATATTTTAGAATAGAGATAGAATAGAACTTTTGTGTAGCTCAAAGGGATAGTTCAACCAAAAATGAAAATTCTGCCATTTACTCATCCTCAAGTTGTTCCAAACCTGTATGAGTTTCTTTCTTCTGCTGAACACAACATAATATATTTTGAAAAATATGGGAAACTAAACAGTTGATGGACCCCATTGACTTCCATAGTAGGGAAAAAAATACTGGTTTCTCGGTTTAGATACCGATATTCTTCAAAATATCATCTTTTGTGTTCAGCAGAACAAAGAAATTCATACAAGTTTGGAACAACTTGAGAGTGAGTAAATAATGACAATTTTTTGGGTGACTATCCCATTAACCGTGTGAATTACCCACCACTTTCACTGTATGGAATAAAGCAGCTTGGTCACTCTGCAAAATATCTAATTTTGTGTTCCACAGAAGGAAAAAAAATAGGATTTGAACAACATAACGGCAAGTAGATTATGGCAGAATCCAAACAATTGCTTAATTTCAAAAGGTAAGAGTATAAATGTTTGGGAGTGGCCCTGACCTGATAAAATGAAGCAGAAACTCCCCAGGAACTGGAAGCGTACTAGGTTCACAATTCTGCACACCACAGTTGATGCACAGAGACTCGTGGTGCATTAAGAGTACAGTACATTATCTTGGGTAAAAAGTGTCTGAGAATAACTATACGGTATGACCACCACATGGTTCAACAAGAGCTTCAATTGGCCTCTTTAACTACTATTACTTAGTGCACGGAAGCTAAACTGACCTCTCGTTTCCCTCTGGTTGCTAAACAGTTCATTGTTCATCCAGGTTTGATTGACGCACAATATCTTATGAATAATTAGCATAAGCATTATGTGACCGGATGGCAAGACAACGGCACAGCACCTGCAAATAGCCACAAGGCCGTCAGATTAAAAGATACAGTATACAGCACCAACCACACCAAATGAGAGCTTATGATATCTGAGTGATCTGGAATGTCTCTAAAGGGCTGTTCACACGGACCGCAATTTAATTGTTGAATGTCAACAAGTCACTGCTGGTAAATGTTCCTACCTGCAGCATCCATCTGTATAATGAGGTGCTAAGGTGTGGCTGGCCATATTAGTGAATTTTCACAGGCAAAAAAAATCATTGTATATTGTCAATAGTGTAGTGATGTATGAACCACAGCTCACATTCAAGCCAAGCAGCTTTCTGTTTGTCAATGCCGCAAATGTGCAACATTTTGTTAGTCAATTTGAAGCTGTTGTGAAACCTGCATGGGGAAATCTTTCATCCTCATGCAAAATTCCTGATTGCATGGATTCCTATTGAAATTACTGGATTCCGCCTGCAAATATTTGCAAAACAGCGGTTAATATGACCACACCTTTACTCATGTCACTTTAAATCAACATTGGTGGAGCATTGGTTGCTTTGTAAATTGCTGTAAGTATGAAGGCCCTTAAAGGGATAGTTCACCTAAAAATAAAAATACATAATTTACCCACTCTCATGTTGTTCCAAACCAGTATGACTTTCTTTTTTCTGTGGAACACAAAATAGATCGTCTTTTTTAACAATTTATTGAAAATCAATGGGGTCTAATGTTGTTTTAAACCCAACTGACTTTCATTGTATGGACAAAAATGTATTTTGTGAAGAATAAAAAAAAGTCATATAGGTTTGGAACAACATGAGGGCGAGTAAATAATGATATAATATTCCTTTTTGGGTGAATTATGCCTTTAAAGATGCACTCAATATTTTTTTTTAACACAAGACAAGTAAAAAGTTATTTAAAAAAAAAAAAAAAAGTTTAACATCCCAGCCTAATAAAAGCTGCTTTATTTTACATGTAGTGGGTCTCTCATGGGGGCAGCCATGTTGAGATCACATGACCAGCTGAATGCTACTAATTTTAACCTGACTATTTTTTGGACACTTTTGCTTGTGGAATAATACTGATAACTATTGTGATGATTCATCCACAACACTAGGTGTCAGTATAAGACGATCAGCACTACACAAAAAAAAAAAAAAATACTGAGTGCACCTTTGAGACTATAATAAAGACGATTGGTCTATCACATCACAATAATAGACTATTATTCACTGAGAACTAGCAGTACAGGTGTGACAGTTCACACAAACACTTCTCTGTATGATAAGTAACGGCCAAAAGCACCACGTGGATGAGTAAAAGAAACACTGACAGATGTCTTCTGGGCAGACTGGTATTCACAGCAGCAGTGCCAAAGCATCTGGTCGGAGGGAGAGAAAGAGAGCAGCACAGACGTTCTCTCTCTTTTCACGTCTCTCTCTCTCGCGCTCTCATTTCTTCCATGCTTTCTCCCACAATGATGTCAGTTTGCCAGTGGTTAACAGCACTCCTCCAGTGGAATGCTGAGCATGGGCGGTTTTGGCCATGCAAGAAGACGGTAGGGAGGAGAAAATGAGGGCGAGAGAGAAAGAGAGAGACAGAGAGTGAGAGAGAGAGGGAGGTCAGTGTCCTTGGCAGGTTTTGCAGCACATCTGTCTGAAGTATGCACGACTGCAAAACTTGAACCTGAGCACCAGGGGGCAGTATGCCACTGTGTTCACATCTTTACACTCTGCGGGACAGAAAAAGTACAGTCAGTCACATTAAAGAGAACGGCAATATGTATCCCAGTTTCTTCAAGCATGTAACAAATTTCCACAACAAGTACTTTGTGGTGTACAGTTTTAGGGACCATGTCCCCATTTCACTTTGGAAAATATGAAGAGTTCTGCAGGGATGATGTATTTTTGTAGACCAAAATCCGGAAACCTTGAGTTTGCATTTTATCACTTCTATTTCCAAATGAGGTCTGAGGTTAACACAAGCTCAAGATATTTTCACATTTGTCTTTGACATTAAATACATATGTAATATCAGTGTTGCCAACCTAGTGACTTTTCAGAAACCTTTAGCGACTTTTTCCCCCCCGAAAAGTGCTTAGTGACAAATCTAGACCTTTTTTTTGGACTGCTGGTTGACATGTCAGTCACTATAATCATACTTGTACTGCTGCCTGACAGGAAATACACAAATGACAGCTTTATTGGACATTTGACTATATATAAAATATCAAAATACAGTATGTGAGCAAGGATTAGGAGAGAAAACAAATGTAAAGTGCTGACAATTGCCGTTGACATCATCTATCGACATTTGTGTTAATTTATGAAGATTATCATTATGAACAAAACATGTAACAATCACCATAAAATTTTGTTGGTCACATAATTATTTTTTGCAATAATCCGCAAGTCAGTGGAAAAATCCTATTGGGTTTTCGTTAAGGGAACCAGGGTGATGGTAACTTCTGGGTTGGCCTACAAAAATATGTCATCACTGCAGCACTGTATACTTTTCAGTGTGCAATAAGACAGTATATCAGTATTGGGACTTAATACTATCGTAAAATTGCATCAGTATAGACGTTAAAGCTGAAAGAGCAATGGATTATGTATACTATTTCAACATACTATGATTTGCAACATGCTATTACATATAGGCCAGATAGTATGCAAAATAGAGACCTCTAACCTTCAGGGTTATCTGTAGGGCCACTGTGGTCACACTTGCTCTTGCACTGCTGCATGGAGGCGGGACGGTGCAACTCAGGGCACTCATTGGATGGCTGGCCAGTGTGTGTCAGACACTGCACTAAACGAATCTCCTGACCCATACCGCATCTAGCTGAGCACTAGACACACGTCAAAAAGGACAGGGAACATGAATAAGAAAAGGAACTTGGAAAGTTTTCATGGAACTTCACATATGTGGACCCAGCAAATTTGTTTTGTCTTCAGTAGATAGATAAACAACATTTTTGTTTGCTTTTTAAACCTTTTTAAATGTATGACATCATCATGATTCGATTTATGTCATGAAAAGAGTGAGAGCATTGGGTGCATTAATTTGATTGATTTTTCATTTTTGTCATGCATCTAAACATCTCAAGAATAAATACTTTTCAAAGCAGGTTCATTTTTTCACCAGCTGGGAAGACAAAAAATATTTCTGTCAATATTTTTGCATAATAAAAGTTGCCCTGAAAACACACATTAATATAACAAAATTAAGAATAATGTTTAAGGTTGGAAGCCTTTGCTTCTTTTTGTAACATTTCTTTTACTTGAATGAATGAATTAATTAATTGAATGAATATACATATATTTGTTTTCCTTGTGCACTAAACATTTCATTGAGCTTTTTCTCTTAAAAATATTTAGAATACTTAAGAATATTTTTGCCATTCACAGGTATTCAAGACATTATCTAATTTGGCTTAAACAACACTTATGTCAGATGTTTTAAGTGTTTGTGATAAATTCACAAAGTGACAATCTTACTGTTTTGAATTAGATCTCACCTCTGCCCAGGGTCCTGTAACCCACTGCGGTGGTGGGCAACGTTGTATGTTACAGCGCACCCTGGTGGTCGGACGGTTTTGTTTCGGGCACTCTGACTCTGGCAATGTTTCACCGTTCTCTCCACTTCTACATAAAATCACCCTGTACCTATAACCAGGACCACAGCTAGGAGAACACTGCAAAATAAAAACAGATTACAAATCACAACAGATTAAGAGAGACCTTACTAAATAACACTAAAAACAACAGAAGTAGGCTTTCACTTTTGAAAAATAGATGTTCTTCTACCTCAGACCAGTCCAGGGCATGCCATTCTGGTGGGCAGGTATGGTTGTTGCAGGGCTCTGTGATGGACGGCCGCGGTGTGGTGCAGGCCACGTCATCCAGGACTTTCTCCTCTGTAACCGAGATCTTCCTCTTACACAGCACTTCCCGTGTGCGCACACCTCTGTTACAGCTCCGACTGCAATCTGACCAGTCTCCTGTCCACCACCTGACAGAAACACATATACCAGCAGATATCACGGACTGATGGCACCACACTGATCAGGCATACAGAAGAGGTTATGTGAAGTCTTGTACATGTACAGTGGGCTTTAGAAATCGAAGATAGAAAATCTTTATATAGTATATATAGTGTGTATATATATATATATATATATATATATATATATATATATATATATGTGTGTGTGTGTATACATATATATCAGTAATTTGTCATGTATAATTATTTATGTACTAAAAATGAATGAACTATGAATGAAAAAATAAAAAATTATACTAATTAGCAAATGGGTGGTACACTAATTGGGTACTAAAGTGACTGGCAAATTAGTGGTCTTTTGGTAATATCTGAAAAGCATAAGGATACATTAGCATTTGCTTCAAATCTGATGTGGCCATATGCATCCCTGACCATGTGTGAATGTGGTTTGCGTGATCAAATCACCATGTGTTCCCTTATGCATGCCATTTACACCTGTATTTAGCATGGTGCATATGTGTTTGGATCACTTGGGATGATGTTAATGCCACACACACAAACACATACAGAACACCCACGTTGGAGGGCAGGGCTCCGAGTTGCACGGTCTTTTCTTGTCTTTGGGCTTGTTCTTCTTGTCACAGAAATGGTTGTAAACCACAGAAAGGTCAGCTTGTTTCTTGCACACTACCTGCTGGACTTGAACCCCTGTGACACAGAGAACAGTCTTTGCTATATAAAATCATGCTAGATTATCACAATTCCTAATCATACAAACATGAAGCTTTGATGTCAGTGCGGTTTCATTCTTGTCTTTGTGTAAACACACAGTCCATGTGAAATTCTTACTGCCTGCTTACTACTAAATAGACAGCTGCTATTTAAGGTAACATCCTATGAAATGTAACTTTATAAGTGGCTGGTTTTAGAAGGTCACTAAATTGGTGACAAACACTACAATTCTGGCCTGATACCAAAAAGCTATTGGCTAATTTTTTGGCCAAAAGGAGATAAAGGCTAATTCTATAAAAAAAAAATAAATAATTAATTCTATACTTTGCTGTATATACTACCGTTCAGAAGTTTGGGGTCAGTTTTTTTTTTATTATTTTTTTTTATTCAACCCTTAAGAATGGAGTAAAATTCAGCTTACACGTGGTTACATTTTAAACTATATTAAAACCCCAAACTTTTGAATGATAGTGTATATAACCTGACAAAAATAAAAATCAATTATTTTAAATTCTATACATTAATTTAGATATTATTCAAGCTTCAGAGCTTTGGGGTGATTATTCTCAAAAGTTTTTAAAATAACTGGGGTGTTTGGGGTGATTATTCTCTTATGCTAAGACTGCATTTAATTGATCAAAATGCAGTAAAAACAGTAATATTGTGAAATTTTATTACAATTTAAAATTTTCTGTTTTAATATAGTTTAAAATGTAACTTATTCCTGTTATGGTAAAGCTGAATTTTATATATTATATTATATAATATAGATTTATATATATAAATTTGTATATATAGATTTAAAATAAATCTCTAACACTGGCTGATAACTGAAATGGTACCAATATATTGTGCATCCTTATTTTTAATCAACACTTCTCAGTTTTATAATATACATTTATTTTGCTTTGCCTGCCATTTTGTATTGAATTTAATGTATTGTGGGATTGCCTTTTCTATTTTAACAACCTTTAAACGATTCTGGAACAGATTCCATGTTTTCGACAGCAAATTAGTTCTGAGTCACAGCAAATAGTTACTTATCAGAAAGATAAATACGGGTCATTAACTCACAAAGCATGAATGCAAGAATAAAGAGGAAAGAGCTTGAGGATAGGAAGTGACATCAAAGCTGGGGTTATATACAGTCCATGTAAGTGTTTTTCCCAGGCTTTCAAATGGGTCACACACATCCTAACAGGCAGACATGGGAAATTTGCATTGTTTATGTGAACTGTGTTGGACAACTTGATGTTCTTGTGCATTTATCAATCAAGCAATCATTGTGAATGCGTACACCATTTCAATTCAGTTTCTTTGAGGAATGCCACTTTTATGTGCATAATTTTCTTATGCGTGTCAGTGAAGAGGCAATGAAACCATAACAGACAGAACACTCTTACCTCCTGCACACAATGCAGAGCAGCGGGACCAGGATGTATAATGCCAGGCATAACCGCTCAGTGGATCTCTGTTGACAGGTGGGTTAAAACGGTAATGGATGCCAGGATTTTCCTCACGGACCAAAACCTGCAACACACAGTGTGACCATGGTGAACTGCTTGATCCGGCCATCAAACACTTTGATTTCAAGCTTTCAGCATTTTCATGAAGCAGGATAGTTGTGAAATTAAATAAACAATAATTGTTTTAGAACAAGTTTTGAAAAAAAACTCCCCATCTTCCATTTCTAGAACTAACAGATATTCCCGACTCAAACCCACGTTATGGTTTCTGTGCCGAGCTGATCTGAATGCTCAAAAAAACCATGCAATGTTTTGATAAAGAAACACGTTGTTTACACTTTTTGGTGCAATAAATATACAAATTGCTTACCCATTGTTCTCTCAACATATTAAACCAGGACAGGAGTAAGTATTTATGAAAAAAATTACACATTTCAGCTTGAAATAACATTTATACCGAAAAATTACACTTAGCAAATACATTGCAGCTGTCTAAATTCTGAGGCATCTGTACCAACACAAGCAGAGCACAAATATCCTGCTTGAACAGACCACCCAGCATCTCTGCATTACCATGACGATCAGGGTCATGTTGGTGGGTCCAAGTGCTTCCAGGGTCTCTGGTTCATTGGTGGGTCGGCGATAGTGGAAGGTGGTTCCTGCGATGTCAAAGCGTCGTGGCGTGTCGATGGTCAGCTTGCCGTTGATGAAATACTGATCCCCCTTGCTCTTCAACACTGTGGTAATCATGGAAATAGTAATTAACAGGCCTCAATACACGGTACAAAAAAAACAAAGACACATTATGTTAATTCACAGACTTTTTTTCATGCTCTGACTAACCCCAGGGTGTGGATAGACTTTAAAACCTGGGTTAAATAAGGTTTTACACTTAAAAGGAAGTTGAAACTTTTAACTTTTTAGGTTATTGAAGCTTTGTGGCAATCCCCAAATTGTGGTGCCAAAGTTTAAAATACTATACAGAGTTGTTTTAGCAACAGGCAACCAATCATAAACTCATGGAGCCCCTAAGGGCTATGGCTATGGGAAAAATATGAAATGGAAGGGAAAGTTTTGCGTTTCCCTCAAGAAACTTTGCATTCGCTCACAAAAGCATTGAAATATAGCTTTTCCAAGAGATGGCAGGAAAAACTATATTTCTATGCTTCTGCAAGCAAATGCAAAGCGTCTTTTTGATAGAGAATGCAAACAAAACGTTTCTTGGGGAAACAAATGCTTTGAGCAAATGCAAAAACATTAAAACATATTTTGTTTTGTCCATCACCATGCACTTTGTACAGTCACAAAACCATTTAGTTTGAGGTAAAAGATTGAACAGTGACTGTAAACATTAACTGCCAATATTTCCAAAGGTGGAGGAGCAGTTATTAAAACAGGTATGTATTCTTTGTGTATAAAGGCCCATTCACACCAAGGACAATAACTATAAAGATAACAATAAAGATATAGTTCTAAAAATCTTTCTCAATATTAAAGAATAGCAGGAGTTCACAACACAGCTATAGAGATAGCAACAGAGAAACAATATAGTTGGAATCACTTTCAGATTGATTTTATACTGCTGATGAATGATACAAACATTGACAGCCAATCAGAATCAATCCTGCTATAATGAGCTTGAGCATTTAAAGCGACAGACAAGCACATGCTTAGAATAAACAGAATGATATCGTCTGCTGGTGTGGACGCTAATATAGTTATAGTTATCGTTGTTGCTGTGAACAGGCCTTCTCATAAGTAAACAAATATTAACCAAAGGTTCACAAACACATTTATAAAATCTTGAAACCTGACTACTCAAGACTAACTACTAGCCCAAGGTGAAGTATGAAACGTGTAAAACATTGAACAAGATAACTCAGGTTAAATTACCATGGGTTAACAATTTAAAAATGTAAAAAAAGCCGCAAGTCACCTTAGCAGAGCCTTGAGGCACAATAAAGTCCTCTCAGATCTATGCCTGAAATCCAGCGGGGAAGATCTTTACAGAATCTACTCCAACAGTGTATTAGTTCTGGTTCCTCTGAGAGGCTCATATTTGAGAAAAACCATGAAAAATGTTGTCTCACCCAAGTAATTGTGAGAGACGTTGAGCTCTTGGATGTGTATGAATACAGATCCTTTGGGGATTCTGACCACCTCCTCATAACCTAAGAAAGAGTGAACACACACACACACACATATTTATTCATAGCAAGAGAACAATGCAGTTAGTGGTGCTTCACTGAGAGTGACTGTGATGGGATATGCAGACGTTTGAGATTCCGAATGAATTCCTGGGCAACGTCTCTCAGTTCTGCTGTCCAACACACAACGTGTTTAAGGCCAGATTCCACCACAGGCCTGCAAACAACTCCAGCCTCTGACCAAGGAGTAAAAAAAGAAAAGAGCTAAATAATTTTTCAATCCAGTCCTGCCACCGAGAGAGATTTTGTTGTGAACAGTCAAGAGGCAATGTGGTGAAGACAGTGCCACAAAGCAATAAACCATCAACTAAGGATGGGAATCATAACAAATGTATTGATTCTGGTTCTGATCCCTTTTAATGATTTTGTTTCCCTAAAGATTCCATTAGCGATACTTGTACTACTTTTGAGGAAGATATATAAATAGGAAAAGCAACTCTTATTGCATTTATCGTTCTCAATATTCAGTTGCCAAATGCCAGATTTAACAAATTCCTGCAAAAAGTGTTTTAAATGCATTACAAAGGTGGTATTGTTTCATATACTGTATATCATTTTTATATTAATATATAAAATAATATATATTTTATATTAATAAATACAATTTTTATTTTTATTATATTAATCAGGTCTCAAGTAAATTAAATAAAAAGTACATTATAAATACTAATAAAGTAAAAGCAAATTCATTTGTTCATTCATGTTCATAATACACCACTTCATAACACATTAATCATGCTCTTTCGAGTCAGACATGATGAAATGACAGCTAGTCAGATTATCAGATTAATTCAGTTTTTGATTCACTAAATACAACCGGTTCAATGATCAATTGTTCGGGAACTAGTTGTGCAGGACACTGTTTATATGTATGCATGCATATTCAAAAAATGGGAGCTCTAGAGTACGTTCTACCTGGAAGACTCAAATGTCACGTCATTCATTAATAATCTATCTAGCTAATCATTATTCGTCATCTGTAGTATATAAGTTCTGTTCCCACCCATTACTACGTTTGCAGATTCTGACGCCGGCATTCACCCCCCATCCTCCCCACCACCACCAGGTCAGTCCCTGTCCATACATCTGGGGGTAGGCTCTGCCCCGGCCTTCATCTTCATCTCAACCGGATTCAGACTAGAACTTTATCATTTCATCTATTCGATACTACTTTGTATACAAACTGTAAATAAATCTTATTCAAATGTTTTCTTGCCTCCTGATTCTTTTGGGTAGAACTGCTTTACAGAATCGAAAGTCATGAAAACCATTCAGTTCAAGTATTTTTAAATAAATGGAACCGGTTCTGAATAAGAATATACTAGAGTACTCAACATACACACACACACATACATAGAGAGAGCGAAGCAGGCAGACATGAGTGGTTTGGTCACTCAGTTGGCATTTTGTGAATCACAATGACTGGAAGCTTCTCTTTTATTGACCACATTTTAAATAAACTGTTTCTTTGTGTTTAAATTGTGCTTGTACCCTCAAGAACCCTGAACTCAAAAATACAGCCAGAGCCAAGAATAGCCCATCATCTCAGCCTCGGCTAGCCACTGTGGTCAATGTTCTCCCGCTGCCCGCCCAGGGAGGGGCCCACTACAGCTTCCTGCAGCTGAGAATAACCTTCAGTCCAGCACAGAGCCAGCAGCCTGCCATTCAACAACACCACCCACACCGAACTGGCTCACATTCAAACCTCTGCAGCATCACAACTCTTCCACAGAATCTACACTTACCTGTTCACTAGATCAGTTTTGATGGCTGGTTGTGACATCATGATATGGTAATGCATTTAGTAATGCATATTAATTAGGTTGTGCTGATGTGGCTAGATAACATACTGTACCATCTATTAATATTCATGAGCCAAGACCACCATAGTAGGTCTCTACCACAGTACACACTGTAGACTCTCATTAGCACCATATGGCAGATATTTACATGCAAAATTATTTCAAATAGGGAGTAGATCAACTCCGCTACTCTTTAGTAAGCACTCTAGGAAAGAGTTTGGTCAAACTACAATACCATTTTATTCAAGCAATTAACACAATATTGTTCAAAAGTTTAAGGTTGGTAAGATTTTTTTACGTTTTTGAAAATGTCTCATGCTCACCAAGGCCACAGTTAATTGACCAAAAATACAGAAAAACAGAAATATTGTCAAATATTATTGCAATTTAAGAAAAAGTTTCCCATTTTATCATATTTTAAAATGTTATTTATTCCTGTGATGGCAAAGCTGAATTTTCAGCATCATACCTCCAGTCTTCAGTGTCACATAACCCTTGAGAAATCCTTCTAATATGATGATTTGGTGCTCAAGTTTGTTATTTCTATATCAATGTTGAAAATGCTGCTTAATAATTTTGTGAATACCAATATACAGTTTTTTCAGATCACTCCTATTCCTCACTAAACCCTCATCCTGACTGAAGTGTGTCTGTTTCAGAACTATAGGAAGGAATTTTGCATGGCTCAGATCCTGTATCCCAGCGTTTATGACTTGGGCCTTGCATGTGAGCAGGTAATTATGAAACGCCTTTTCAGAACGGCTGGAGTCCCTGTGCACCCCTCAACAGCAAGGCAGCTGTCCAACACATATCTGACCTGAAGCACGATGTTCACCGCACAAACACTTATACACATTGTTTGAGTTTCCATAAAGTGATTATATATAGCGTCTCTGAACACATCTAAAGTCTGAAGAGGGCTATCGATGGGCCCCTTAACTGTATATCACTCTGTGTTCCTAACCTTTTTTAAGAATAAAAATGTAAACATTAATATGGCCTGGTAAAGAATGTACACTGATATGTTGTGTTATGTTGATATGTGTGGGGACAGAAAAAAAAGTGCCAGTAAAGACTTGCATTGTTACAAAAAATACTTTAAACTCATCAAAGAATCCTGAATAAAATATATCACAGTTTCCACAAAGCAGCACGAGTGTTTTCAACATTGATAACAATAAGAAATGTTTCATGACCATCAAATCAGCATATTAAAATGATTTCTGAAGGATCATGTTACACTGAAGACTGGAGTAATGATGCTGAAAATTCAGCGTTGCCATCACAGGAATAAATTACATTTTAAAAATATATTTTAATAGAAAACAGTTATTTTAATTTGTAATGATATTTCGCAATCTTACTGTTCTTAATGCAGCCTTTGTGAGTATAAGATACTTCTTTCAAAAACATAATTTTTTTAATGTTTCCAAAATTGTAATGTTTCCAAACAGGTACAGTAGTTATCTTATTTCTTGCATTTTGTTTTCCTATTCTCTTAATTCTTGCATTTTGTTTTTCTATTCTTTTATTTCTGTTTCTATGTATTTTATCCTTCATCTGTAGATTTTATTTTCTCTTATGCCTACTGTACTTTGTAAACACTGTTTTAAAAGGTGCTATAAAAATAAAGTTTTACTTGTCTGTTACTGTAAACTCATTCGGTTTTGCACTCTACCATTAAACTGCTTTTGGCCTCCATCTCCATCCTTCTTTTTCTTTTATAGTGAGCTGATTTTTATTTCGTTCTTGACAACACGCTCAATAACTTCTCGCGTCTGTTCAGTGTCAGAACATACCGCAAAGCGATCAGATTATTTTTATAGAGAGGGTGGAGGGTTTGAAACATTAAAACAACTTGCAACACATTTGTGGATTTTTTTTTTTTTATATATACATTGAATTAATTATACTAGAAGAATGTTCCCACCTTTTCACACCATTTACTATGATCCCGTCTCAAAGCACAAGTTCATTTGAAAATTTTCCAGCTCATGACTTCAATAGCTAATTGAGAAGCGTGTTTACCGACATGTCTCTGGACGCAGGCTGAGAAAGTGCTAACTGGAGAACAGGAAAGAAGAATTATCAGGGGCTTTAGAGAGGTTGGTGTGCGCCACTGAAGGAAGGAGCAATCCTGGACAATCCAGTTCACTTGGACTTCTGAGTTAGATCCAGGCCTCAAAATATTCCCCCAGACAACAGAGGAACTTGCCAAGGCTGCTCCCAGTACCTCAAAGCATGTCACACACACACACACACACACACACACACACACACACACACACACACACACACACACACATTTCTGAGGTTGGTGGGGGGGGTTACTCAATTCAGGCACCAGGCTTGTGTTACTTCAGTTAACAAGAGAAATAGCAGTAACATGTGCATTTGCAGGCTTCACATAACCATTAATAGAAAAAAATTATATTATCCATCTTCTGAAGGATACTAAAGGGGAAATTAACTGAGAATAAATTGGTGCCTCTTTATCACATTGTTTATTTGCACATGATGTTTGCATTGTTTTAGGTCCTGAAAAATCAAGTAATGGCACAAACACTACTACAAAACCGAGTGCTAATGACAATTTGCATTGGCCTCATGCATGGAAACACACCCAGACAACAGGCAATAAAATTTTCCTACTCAAGAAGTTCAAACCATTTCTGCTGCCATGATCACTATAAATTGTAGACAAGCATCCCTTTTAGGGGCCGTTTACACGACACTGTTTTCAACTACAAAAGGAAAGATTTTATGCATTCTGGCCTTTTATTTACATGACAATGACCTGAAAACAAATCATCATGTCATCTGTTCATGAAAAACATTAAACTCTTTCCAGTTTTTAGTACATTGTTGTTGCATAAACGTACCCTTGAATAACCCTTTTTATGGGCTGTAATAGTGATACTTGGAAGTCAATATGAATTACTGTTCACAACCCATTTTACTTCCATGACGTGACATATTTCTAATTGAAACAGAATAATTAATAAAAGTAAAAGAAAAAACTTAAGTGACGTCAGCAGAAAAGCAAAGTTCTTTCAGAGTAAAGCAAGTTTTTATTTCTGTGGATTTACAGTTTGTGTTAAGATACGATTCCCTAATGTTAAACTAAATCATTGATAGGAACAATAATTTAGCACCCAACTCTGTGCTGAATTGAGCTTTAGTTTAACATTAGATGATCATATTTTAACACCAACTGTAAATCCACAGCAATAGATACTCTACGTCTGTCAATAGAAAAAGTTGTTTTTACTGAATCTATCCCACCGAGGGCTTATATTTTAAACACCTAAAACATCATTTCATAAGACTGTTTGTCTGAAATTAAATTGTCTGTGGAAACTTTTCAACAACCAGGTCCTCAGTGAGAAAAATGGTATTTCAGCAATGCTTCTTTTGTACATATTGATACAAATTGTTCCAGTTCAAACTGAAGTGCACACACTGTACCTCCTTCAGACAAGGAGTCATTGAAGACCCCCTCGATGACCTGGCAGCTGCTCCCATCTCCTCCACAAATACGGCAGCGATCTTCCCGAACATCCGAGCCCAAAATCCGGTCACAGCCCACATGCTGCATACAGATACACACACATATTTAGAGATCAAGGCAAAAGTCACAATGAAGAAAAAAGTATGCAAAATGTGCAGATATTACACTACATAATGTACACCTTTGCATTTGCATTATTGTCTGAGCAAATTTAAATGAAGTAATGTTAAAATGCATGCAGTACATTAAGCTGATCCCATATAAAGTTGCTGATTTTCAACTCCAATATGCTATGATTGTACCATTTTAATAGATTCTTTCCACATTTGTATTCTTCTAAAACACTGTTAGTGCATTAATATTTTCAGTTTTACCATCCCCACAATGCATTGCTTTGTGCTGATAGCAACCTGTCTCTACGTCATATATCAGTTATATCTTATTTGCAAAACTGCAAATTTCACATTGTGCTACAAAACATACTCCGTATAAAACATTCAGTCACACTTTAGATTAGGGTCCAATTATCACGATTAACTAACTATTAATTACATCTTTTGCCTCAATAAACTCCTAATTACTGCTTATTACTGCTGTATTTGTCAAGCTTAGGTGTTGGGTAGGATTGAGGGATGTAGAATATGGTGGTTATGGAAAAGGCATTAATATGTGCTTTATAAGTACTAATAAACAGCCAATATCCTTGTAACATGCATGCTAATAAGCAACTAGTTAATAGTGAGAACTGGACCCTAAACTAAAGTGTTACCAAACATTCAAATAAGAATAAAACATGCATTGTAATCAGAGTAATTAGGCTTATCTCTATACAAATGAACACATTTGTAAAACTATTTTCCATGCTCTATTTAATAAAGGATGCTTAATTTGAAAATTATCAACTTTACATCACTTACAGACAAATAGTGTATCAGGAAAAGTGTAAAATAAAAGGATGGCATAGACAAAGCCATGTACTCTGCAAACATATGTCCTGCTCGAACTGAAAATGGCCCCATGAACACACCAAGGATCCCAGAACTTGAGAGATCACAATCCATTTAAATTGACATTGTGCAAAGCAAAGCAGGTTTCTCCAGATGGACAAAATTTGCACAAAAACAAGCCATTAATGAAGAAACTGAAGAGTCTCTGCTGTCAGGATCTAAAAGGTAACATAAAAAGAACTCAGTATCCAGCAGACCTGAAACTATTTGAGACTTTCCAAATCAAGGTCTGTGCAACTTCACAAAAATCCCACTAAAGCTCCAAAGACTTTTGTTGACCTGGCCTAGATTCCATAACCTGCAAATATGTGACCTATTTTTCACACAACAACAATGGTAAGTCAGTGGCCACTCGGACAAGGCGGGGCATGTCCTGTGCTGGACTGAACAGAGTCGCGCTTCGTTCAGGACACGTGGTTCCACAGGCTGTTTTTAATGTCTTGTGCTTCAAAGCTCTTGCTTTCATAATCAAACCCTTATTGTTTGGAAGCTAAGCCACCATGAGGCTGCAAACACTACTTTGATTTCTCCCCCTGCTGTTCTCCGGTTTTTATATGCACCATAAATAAGAAAGCAAAGAAAACGAGTGAGGAAAGGAGATGGAGGAAGAGAGGAAAGAGAGGAGGGAAGGAGAAATGGAGAAAGGGTGAGAGTTGACGGACTGGGAGGGTGGGAGAAGTCGTGATCATGTTCAGCTGCGTGCACTGAGGACAGATGGATCTGGGGGGGGTCACTGAGTTCTTGCAGCATTCAGAGCAGAGCAGAACAGGGCTGGACTGAACTGAACTGTTGATAAAAACAACCATTGGTCTGGACAACAGTGCAAAGATAAACCAACCCAACTCACTCCAAAGGACTGCATTCAGCCTGTCCTGCGCAATACAACTAAATGAAACACTAGATAAAATACATTACAGTTTACATTACGAAACATGCTAATAAACAAAATATTTTAGGCCATTTTCACACTTGGTTGGTTTCAAAACCAATGTGATTTCTCTCCAGCTCTTCTCTTTGTCTGTATGATTGTGTCATGTTTTCGAAAACACGTTATACATATTGTCAGGTTGTTGCAACACTTCCACACGCCGTTCCACCATCTCCGCTGTTCAACGGACCCACACAGCAGCTTGTTTCACGGGCGCAATTTCAAAAGTGCTCTCATTCACTTCTCTCATTGGTTAATGTGAAAGAACTGATGTAATCATCCTGATTTAAAATCTTAAATATCAAAACAAGTTGAGCAGATACAGAGGTAAAGATCAGATTTGATCTGTAAACATTACCAGATAATCTCCACTGAACCAACCAATGTCATGGACAAGATTTTTTCTCAGATTGTCGGGAGGGGTAAATCGGGCATAAATCAGCCTAAAACTCCTGTAGTCTGAGCCCGGTTTAACTGGTCAAAATTCTCTCACATCAGCCTCAGGACAGCAGGGCCAGGCTATGCTTATTGTTGACCCTGGCGTTTTATACTGTAAATTCACTTTCACGTCTATCAAACGATACTGAATTCTGATGTTTAATACGTTTTAATGTTAAAGCATCCTTAATAGATAGTAAAAAAAGTGATGAGGCAGCAATGGAGTCTTAACAGTTCAGAGCTCTATGGATTCTCCATATCACTACAATAATGTGTTGAAAGATTAGTGGATCTATGTGCCAATCACTAAAAGAGGGAGTTTTTCTCTTCTGTTCTGTCTCTTGCTCTGGCAGAAGTCATCAAACTATCATACAAATCCTGCCATCTGAAATCTCTCAGATATTTATACTTGAAGAAATGTGTGTGTTACTGTCTCACCTTACACTCGCCATTAACACAAACGTCCAGAGAGTCGTCCCTACAGGGTGTGCCGTCCACCACAGCTG
This sequence comes from Paracanthobrama guichenoti, assembly GCA_018749465.1. Lineage (NCBI taxonomy): Eukaryota > Metazoa > Chordata > Actinopteri > Cypriniformes > Gobionidae > Paracanthobrama > Paracanthobrama guichenoti. The sequence continues at coordinate 9,038,637 of CM031950.1, forward strand.
GAGCGCGCTCAGTGTAGAAGTTATAACCCTCTGCCAGGCAGTTCAGCGAGCATGACTTCACCCCACCTGCAGCCAAAACGTGCAAAACATCACACCTTAATGATCATGAGCCATTTAGTCAGCCATTCAACATGTTACATACTTATGAAAAAGAGCTGGAGATATACAGATATACAAGTTGTTTCTACATAGGAAAGACAAAGGAAACTAACTATGCGAGTGGTGCAGAAACATCAGCTTTGACTGATGTATCCTCAAGAGCATCACAGGATGTCATAAAATCTACAAAGCTCTTATGTAAGACATTGAAAACATTGTTACATGAGGTACACAATATCAATGTGACACACACTAATGCTAACACCATTACGCTCGTTGATTCCTCATGTGTTATGCATTGTTAACTTTACAACATTACACAACGGCAAAACAAACCTGAAAACAAACTGTTGGCAAATTTTCTCCTCAGTTTAATGCGCCTCTAACAATAGGGACACATGAACAGCGTATTTCATGCAGCCAAACTGAGCTTTATAACTATACTAACTCTGTGGGACGGCCGCCAGCACTCTGAAGAGTTCCATGGCTGCATGTGGTATTTTAATGAGCTTGTGGGGTTTATGTAAGTTAGTTTATTCTTCCACTGCTGTCACATCCTTGAGTAGCAGAAAGGGGGGTCCGGGGCACATTTTAGATTTGCTTATGATAAAACAGCTGAAATGCACATACAACACACTTGCTTTATTCCCCAGTCTCCTCTTTAATGGCCCTACAAATTTGAGAAACAGTAAATAAAGCATGTTGGAGGGGAAAACGGCGTCTCTCAGCACATTCCCTGAGAGACAAAGAAGAAATCACACAACTCATGTGACGGACAAGGAAGAAAGAGAGAGGAGACGCAGGCTGTCTTAAAGCTGATGTTATGGTGCTGTGGAAGCCTGTTTCCTTGGGAGGTACATAATCATTCAAAAGTCTTTTATGCTCCCCAGGTTGCATTTATTTTTATAAAAAAATACAGCAGAAACAGTAATATTGTGAAATATTACTATAATTTTAAATAATTGTTCTCCACTTTAACATTATTTAAAATGTAATTTATTTCTGTGATGATAAAACTTTTTTAGTTTATGAATTTTCAGCAGCCGTTATTCCAGTTTCAGGTGTAACATGATCCTTCAAAAAATTATTATGCTGATATGCAAATTAATATGCTGATTTAGTGGCTGCTTAGTACTTCTGCCTATGTCTAGTGTGACATTTTCAACGCGATTGCACAATCACTGGCACGTGGCATAGCTGCGCAAGATGAGCAATGTCAGATTGCTACATAAGACCCTATTCCTTGTCTGGGATCGCGCAGAGCCCCTGAAGCCCTTTGAAACTGCATTGATTTGGACCTTCAACCAGTTGATTGCAATTGAAAACCGGGGAGGGGGTAAGAGTTTTGTACACCTCTTAACAGGATTCTAAAAAATTAAGAGAAAAAACATGGAAGGTGTTAAAGAGAGGGAAGGAACATACTGTACATTGATGTATTGTTTAATACATCACTTAATACAGTGCAAAGCATACTACACACTGTATAGGTAATGTAACAAAGAACAAGGAGTTAATTGACTCATAATCTCAGTCATACTGGTGGTACCAGTGTGTGGTTTTGTCCCTGCTCTGGGCCTCCTTTATATTACTCTTGAAAGGCTGGTGGGTCTGAACTCGTTCCCCTTGCCTGTACCTGGCAGCGGTGGTGCTAAAACTCTGTAATCTTTCTTTGGCTGCCTAAGAGCCGCTTGCCTTATCAGTTGAATCAAATCTACCACAGTCTTTATGTTAAATAATAACTCTTCCTCTGTTTTATAAACCTAAAGAGGGCAGTTTTAGAGTTGCTGGCCAATTTTCTGTTAGTGTTGGACTAATTTGATAAGGTCCTGGGTGCCTGTGAAAACATATACTGAAGCAGGCTTACAATGGAAACTGCGTCCCATGAGGCTTTGCTCTGGCAGGCCATAGGTGTATTTTTGAGGTGGCTAAAGGAGGGCTTCACTGGAGTGTATGGGTTTCAGGAGGTTCTGGTGAGAGTGAGAGTGTATACAGCCAGAGCACAATGCGTTGAATCTGTTAAAGGGTTAGTTCACCCAAAAATTAAAATTCTGTCATGAATTACTTACCCTCATGTCATTCAACACCCGTAAGACCTTTGTTCATCTTCGGAACACAAATTAAGATATTCTTGTTGAAATCCGATGGCTCAGAAAGGCCTCCATTGGCAGCAATGACAAGACCCATAAAAGATACTAAAGACGTTGTTAAAAAGTCCATCTCACTACAGTGGTTCTACAATAATTTTATGAAGCGACAAGAATGTTTTTTGTGCGCCAATTTTTTTTTTAAAATAACGATTTATTCAGGCATCCAGGAAATGCACGCCAAGACCTAAAGCACAAACAATGTAGAATTCAACAGCTTAGATATGGCGCGTCTTCCTCTGCTTGTAAACAAAGTTCCTCGCTTCCGCCGGCTCTACGTCACATTCTCGCGCATGCATCATGGTGAGTTCACGTCAGAGGCCCACACGGAAGACAAGAATAAAGTTGAATAAAGTCGTTATTTTGGGTTTTTTTGCGCATAAAAACTATTCTCGTCGCTTCATAAAATTATTGTAGAACCACTGTAGTGAGATGGACTTTTTAACGACGTGTTTAGTATCTTTTATGGGTCTTGAGAGAGGAAATGTCATTGCTGCCAATGGAGGCCCTTCTGCCATCGGAAGCCATCGGATTTCAACAAAAATATCTTAATTTGTGTTCCGAAGATGAACAAAGGTCTTACGGGTGTCAAATGACATGAGGGTAAGTAATGACTAAATTTTCATTTTTGTGTGAACTAACCCTTTAAAGCAATGCGTTTGACCTGAACTTCGGCAAAAATGATAAAGCATGATTTTAATCTTTTTCATTTAAGAACTCAAAAGTTAAGACACTGGCTACATTTACCCGTATAATGCGATTAGAAGGCAGTAGTACTGCAATGAAGTTGGAGCTCAAGCGCTGTGATTATAAAATGTGATTATGATTATAATTAGAGTAACTATAAAAAAATAAAATAAAAAAAACCACAGTAAAATTTCTTACTCTCATTATTACTATGTACACTACTAAAATGTAAGGGTCAGTACAATTTGTTTGGTTTTAACAAATGGTTTTCAACCATTTTAATAATAAGAAATGTCAGCACCAAATCAGCATATTAGAATGATTTCTGAAGGATCATGTGACACTGAAGACTGGAGTAATGATGCTGAAAATTCAGCTTTACCATCACAGGAATAAATTACAATTAATATTATATTATATTATATTATATTATATTATATTATATTATATTATATATATATTATATTATATTATATAACAAAATGTATATTTAAACTGTAATACTATTTCACAATATTTCTGATTTTACAGTATTTTTACTGATTAAATAAAGGCAGCCTTGGTGAACATAAGAAACTTCTTTTAAGAACATAAAGTCTTACCAACCCCAAACTAATGTAAATGTAGCTAAAACATTTTTACATAAAATTAGGTTAAAATTGAAACTTTTAGCACTGCATACTGCATGAATTTATTATATAGTAAAAGAAAGAAAAGAAGCTAATAAAAAGTGAATAAACAAACAAAAATAAATTATTCATAACAGATGAAGTCAATTACAAACCAAGTAATGCAATAATTAAAGAAAGAAAGAAAGAAAGAAAGAAAGAAAGAAAGAAAGAAAGAAAGAAAGAAAGAAAGAAAGAAAGAAAGAAAGAAAGAAAGAAAGAAAGAAAGAAAGAAAGAAAGAAAGAAAGAAAGAAAGAAAGAAAGAAAGAAAAAGAAAGAAAGATTCAAACAGCACAGGTCTAAGGTCTATATGCCACCTGACCCTAAAGCAGGGTAAAACAGCAGTCTGGCACTTATTTTAACAGCTGCAAGGGATTTCCATTGTAAAATCAGCTGACTTGATGAAAGCAGCGCTTGTAGCCTGCAGTGGGCTTCTCTCTGTAAGCCATTATGTTATTGGAGGGGCAGATTAAAGGCAGTTATGTCCTTGACAGCCAGCTTCACATTCATCAAAAGCAGGAACTTAAACAAAGATTCTGGGAGTTGGCAGTCCGCAGTGCGGCATATGGATGCCAGACTGTTATCTGCACCCTGTCTCTCTCTCTCATTATCTCTCTCTCACATCTGTCCTGGACCTGAGCCAGTGCAGAGATTGGTTCTTTAGAGCATGGTGGTCCAGTCCTAATATCTAAACCACCTTCAAAAGCCCTAAACAATCTTAAACAACAACAACAACAACAACAGTCTTAAACATTCCCATAATCATGATAGATGTAGGTAGGGAACTAATGGCTCATTTCCACCGAGTGGTAAATTACAATACAGTATGATTCGGGACATTCTGCAGAGAGTCTAGCTCCACCCTTTAGGTACTACTGTGCTAGGTACCCCGACAGAAGGGAGCCAAAAAAGTGGTACGGTTCAGGTTCATTTTGGTACCATTCACAACTTCTGACAATCAAAACAGAAACAATTGTGTACCGTGCCGTTTGGTGGAAACAAGCCATAAGAAATCACGTGATTCTGTTCAGTTCTGAGCACAAACATTTGCATTAGTTCAAGGGATGCACCAATATGATACAATTACTATTTATATTTTGAAGCCAATATTAGATATCAATCTACATTTTGTGAGATTGATTGCAAAAATCACCCCTTAATAGTCCAGATCTCTACGTGCTTTAAATAACACCAAAGATCATGTACAGTAGAAACCTGATTTTTAATTTTAAAACAGGCACAACTGCAGAAAATCTTTCTTATCCCACAATCATAAAAAAAAAAAAAAACATTTAGAAACCATTGGAATAAAAATAAATATATGCATGTCTATGGCCAACTTTCTTTTAAAAAATAAATGGAAAATATATTTTACAAATATAAGGAAGAATAAAGAAACAAAATGCATATGTGCATGTTTTAAAAAGATTTAAAATCTTACAACTCTGTGTAAACATTTATTTTTGTATTTAACAATAGGTTTGCCATCTAGAAATCATGCAGTCATTTGACTACAATTGAGCCTATTTTACTTATTGTGCCGATGCAATAACACTAAAAAGTCACATTTATCAGCTGACATCAATATTGCTGTCAATATATTTTGCATCCTTAATTTGTTCATTTGGCAGGCACGTTTATCCAAAGCAACTTAAAAGAAATGTAGCAGTTCAGAGTAAAAACAGGCTGATCAAAGTGATACAAATCAAAGTGAAATGACCAGTATGTCTCAGAACAGGTGCTTTAAGGGTACACTTACCACCCCTGTAAGGCTTCCAGGTGTAGAATTTCCCCCGGAAAGGAACGCTGTCAAAGTCTGAGCACTGAATCTCCCGAAAATCCTGAGATCCGGCTGGGCATTCCTAACCCACACACAACTCAGTCAGTCTGAGGAACTTATGGAGCATGGCAACACTGAAGCACTTTCTTCTATTGGAGTATGTCTACATCATTTAGAGCAGGGGTGTCCAATTCAACTTCTGGACGCCTAACGTCCAGCAGATTTGAGCTCAAACCTGCTTCAACACACTTGCCTGGAAGTCTAAAGACCTTGATTGGCTGGTTTCAGGTGTGTTTAATAAGGGTTGAAGCTAAACTCTGCAGGACAGTGGCCCTCCAGGAGCAGGTTTGGACACCCATGATTTAGAGGTTGATCATGCATCCCAAAATGTGTCAGAGCTTCAGTCTTATCAACTGATTTAGATGATACAGAAGCAGAATCCATCCACAAGCAAGCCAAAGATCTTTACAAGTGGGATAGGAGTTCATTTGTAAGAATTTGAACAAATGTTCTTTTCTAACAGACACACAAAAATGGAGTCAGTAAGTGACTTTCAAACTCACATCAATGTTGCAAGATCTGAAGCGCTTCCTCTCTCCCAGACAATATTTCCCTCCAACCGTTGGCCTGCATCCACACAAGGACAAGCATCAGACACATCTGAGTACAATTTCAATGTAACTCCCAATTACACAATATATTCTGCTCAAGTTCATTTCAGCCAGACATCTTCTGTCTTTCTGTCGATCTGTTAGTTTTTCCGATTTTTCCTGGCATGTCGTCAGACTAGGTTCATTGAGTACAACGGGCTGAGAGTAAGAACATTATGAATCATCAAATCACTCGTATACACTATCGTTCCAAAGTTTGGGGTTGGTAAGGTTTTTGAATGTTTTTGAA